>ML777996.1:1329084-1357879 GCA_009831015.1 Picea engelmannii | reverse complement strand
TTTTGGAGAAACGTGGGGGATGAGTGACACTTGTAAGACAGAGAATTTTTAGAGGGTTTTCATTAAAACTTAAATGAAATGTGATTTAGGGCAAGAGGGGGTCTCAAAATTCTATAAAAGAAAGGTAGATGAGGAAGATGGGGTATGGGTTATTAGCGTAACGTTACGCTGCCAGATTTGGACTTGACTGTTTTCTTATGAGGAGTTGGGATTTTATCAGCGCAGATTGGAGTGGTAGCTCAGCCTTACGAGGCGAGCTGAGAAGCTAGACTTATCTTCTAGATCTTGTGTGGCCCCTTTGCGGCTCGAGGGGCTAAGGGGGAAGCAGAGTACCCCTAGCGTTTGGATGGGAGGTACCGGTGCAGTCTCTACGGTCGGCGAGAGGGAGCGGCACGGAGCTCAGGTGCGAGATAGCGTCTTCGGATCATTCACCTTCAGTTACAGGTACGCAAGTGCATTATTCGTTCAAAATAAAAGAATCATTAGTTAACGTGTATACGAACCCTTATGATGTTAATGGATGTGTTAGATTTGGGATCACCCCTTTCTTTTCTTGTTGTTTGTTTTATGCACCTCTACAGATGTAACCCTTGTGATCCCTGGAGGAGATGTCCCTAGAGCCCTAGTCTTAGCTTCTATCATCAACATTTTTATGGGTATTCTTAGATGTATATAGAGTTTTACTTCATCTGTGTAGGGTTTTAGATAGTTTGGTTGGTCCATCTTACGCCTGAATTTGTTTTTATGTAACTGATGGAACCATTCCTTCTACGGAGATAATTCAGCAATTTGAAAGAAGGAAACCTATATCTAAATGAAAACGTTTATCAAGGAATTGATTTTAATGGGAAACATTTATCAAGAATTTTTTGTTAAATTAAATGAAAAAAAATTAACCCAACNGCTATGATTTACTTTTATTTCCTGCGTCAATAACAGAGAACAATTGATCAGGTCTAAGCTCTTTTCCTGGGCGGTGGTTTTTCTTTATTTGCGTTGAAACTTGGAAAATTTTATCTTCGTCTGCATTTGGTGTGTACCACAGACAGGCCTCCGCCGTTAATGGCCTTCTGGACAGCCACCCTTTAGTTATATGGGTTGTAGCTAGTGGGCGGCTCCCACTCTGGTCTCCATTGGAGTTTCACTTCAAGTTTTACTTGAGCAAATCATCGATGGATCGCGTCCCTGTGTGAACTGTTATCTGTTGGCAGTATACCTCCAAGCTCACTTTTTATTTTGGTCATTGCTTAGTTTGTTTCCACGCCTCTCCACTGAACCTTCCTGTACCTTAACCTTCAACGCTTGCACACCAGTGCATCTATCTTCCTGGGACAGAACCCGTTCTCCTTGCGTCCGACTGTTCCAGAGCGATTCCCCTTACGTATGGCGCTCTTACCTTCTCTAACCAACGTGAAGGATTCTGGCAGCGTTACCTGTTGGAGCAGTGATGCCCGGTTGATAGCTGGTCTGTTTTTAGACCGCACATTAAACGTTGCATGATCGGGGGTGTCAGCGGGATTCCTAGGTAGACGGATTTTATTCTGTTGCCAGAATTTTCTTTTACCCTATCGAAATTTGGGCATGCGCGCAGCAGTGGCCTCTTGGTCTCTGGTAGGCGCGCTCAGCTTCTAGTCTTTATTACCTTGACCACTTCAACCGTGTTGTTTAGGCGTAATTGTTGAGTGACTGAATGTTGTATTTACTTACATAAGGGTGTAGTTAGTGAACCTTGTTTATGAATCAGGTATTGATCTTATCAGGTTGTTGTAACCCGTAAGGGAGGGTCTTGGTTATTTTTCAATTGTAACGACATTATTATAAAATAATGACAAGGTTAGTTCTATTTGTGTTTGTGTAGTTGAAACTGATATTGATAGCCTACCCCGTGAAGTCCGTGTTATTTCCATTGAATTAATATTTCAATATAAAGGTTATTGTAATTATAAATGTAAAATCTTGATATTTAATTGATTTTATTATAATATAAAAGATATTGTAGTTATAAATGTAAAATCTTGATATTTAATTGTTTTGATTATAATATAAAAGTTATTGTAATTAAATGTAGAAACCTGTTATTTAATTGAATTTTATTATGATATGAAGGTTATTGTAATATAAAGGTAAAATCATTGGTATCATTCAAATGTTATTGTAATATAGGAATGATGTTAGGATTTGGGTAATGTGTTGGCAAATTCTTGGTGAAGGATATTGCAGCTCATTTGTTTTGACAATAAATGAAATGTTGGAAATGGTAATTTATTTGATCGCGTATTAATGGTCGTGTTGTTTACGTTTGCTATAACATCAGTTCTGCGCCCACAATGATTTCGTTTGAATAACCTCGGTCTGCGTTTACCTGCCCCTTTCATGAGCATGATGGGTGCACCTCTGTATGCGTCCTCCCTCTGCAACTGTTAATTTTTCCCTTCTATCCCCTGCCAGCCGTGAGAAGCTCGTATTCCTTTCGCCCCTGCATTTTTGATTTATGATTCGAATGCAAACCCCCACGCAACCGCGTGTTGTACGGCCATGACAGTCATTCCCAGACTCGGTCAGGTCAACCTGCCATCATTTCGCTTTTCTAGCAAGCCTACAATAGTTTCCATTACGACTTTATGGCTGGAAACCACCGTCGTCAGTCGTCTCAGTTCAAACATCGGGAGAGGATAAATTTCCCAAGGATTGCCTTCGATTTTGGATGCGTTCTTCGACCATTTAAAATTAATATTATAGCTTTATTGTTATAAGCCATTTAGTAATGTATTTTCCATCGTATAAATGAATGATGTTTAGTGTATTAGCTACGGTTAAAATTAAAACTAATATTATAGTTTTATTGTTATAAGCCATTTAGTAATGTATTTTTCCATCATATAAATGAATGATGATTAGTATTCTTAGCTCATGGTTAAAATTGAAAATTTATATTATAGTTTTATTTGTTATTTGATAACCTCTAAATGTAGGGTAAGTGTAATTGGCTGCAAGGATTTCACGATATAAAATGTAAAGGGGTTATTATGCATGGTAAGGGTTGTTGCCGTTATGGTTATTAGATAAAAGAGATATTGTGTTGGATATGGGATAATCCTTCCTTGTTTGTGAGTATTAATTTTCTACATTTGATTGTAACATATAATTAACCAATGTAATTGACACATCCTTTGTACTTATGGAATAACACTATAGTTTTATTGACTTTTATTAAATATAGAATTGATACATACAAGACACTTCTTTACTGTTAGCGTTATTTGAGATTTTGTCATGATAGAATAAATGGTGCTAACATGATTGGAGTTAGGACTGTAAGTGAAATAATCTAGAATGATTTTACCCTTCCGCTCTCATTGTAAACTTGATTACTCTATGATAAGATCAATGACCGTAGACTCTTTGGATTAGCTAGATGTCTTATTGATTGTGAATGGTTGGTAAGTCGGATCCTTGTGCCTAGTATATAGAATGGATGATTAAATGTGTTCCAATGCGCTAACCAACCTTGATGACATTGGTTTTTAATGCGCGGTTAATTAAAGTTAATGTATTATGAATTACAATAAAGTTTACTCTCTGCCTTGGTGTAATTGCATTGGGTTGATAGAACGAATCTCAGTTAATCATTGATGTTGGTAGATTTAGCATCTTAGTTTGATATTGATTGTGTTGGGCTGGATGTAGACACCTCCATGTAACCTTAGTATGTAAGTCTGTGTGTGTGATTATTTCTGTGTAAAGAATCCAGTGCCGTATCAAGAGTCTCGGGCCCTTTAAAGGCAGGGTTTCCACTCTTGCGACACACCTAATGGAGATTACTAGTTTTTGCCTGAGTAGTCGGCCAGGAGCCTATCTGACCTTCTCTCTCTCTGGAGCATAGAAATAAGATTAAACACCCTGCTTTCCTGTGCAGAAATAGTAAGATCTACTACTATGGATTCTTCCTTCTGTGTTCGGGCGGTGCATAACAATGTATGTCGTTAAATGTTTGCATTTACCGATTGTGTTCCTTATGTATTCTTATTGTGATCATCGTGGGTGTGTCTTGTTAGTCACTGGGTGGGGTCGTAGAGTCTAGTGTGTCTGTTTCTTTTTACACGAGTGCACACACCTTAACAAAAATAAATAAATTGTTGGCACCTGTTATCAGAGTTGTTGTCGTAACGAGGAGGTTCGTTACATAGGGGTCATAAGTATGTCATTATATCCATAGAATACTTCACTAAGTGGCCTAAATCCATGCTGAATTTCTTGAATGATGGTGAGACTACATTGTTTTTCATATTCAACCAAGTCATTTCTAGATCCAATGTTCCTAAAGAGATTATTGCTAACTATGGAAGTCATTTATAGAATAAAATGATGTTATAATTAGTATATGAGTTAGGATTCCATTAGGAACACTCATCACCATACTATCCAAATGCTAATGGCCAGGTAGAGGTGGTCAATACGTAATTGAAAACCATTCTCTGGTGCACAATCAATGTGAGTAAATTCAATTGATATCTATTTATTTATCTATCAATATGGGAAATATTAGAACTCATTCAATACTACTACCAGTTTTATACCCTTCCAAATAATATAATTTTATTGATTGAATGTGAAATTCGTTCTCTAAAATTATCTATAGAACTCCCTCCTAACACAACTCCTCCCAAGGAATGTTTCATTCATTTGGATCATCTTGATGATAACCAAAAAGATGAAGCCACAATGAATGAGACACATAAGAAGAGTGTCAAGGAACATTATCATAAGTTTGTCTTCCCCCGAGTTTTCTCAAAAGGAGACTTGGTCCTCATTTATTACTAAGACAAAGATTCCTTGGTGGTGGGAACTTTTTATCCAATGTGGAATGGCCCTTACATTGTGATGCATGTCCTCGATAAGGGAGATTATTATTTAGAGGAATATTAGGGGAATGTGTTGGATGAGCCCCACAACATGCTCTATTTTAAGAGGTATTACACTTAGGTAGTGTTTCTTGGGTAATTCCATTTTAATTGTTGTACATTAGTGGAATTTTTTCCTTTTATTTTAATTTTTTCTTTTGGTCATTGCTTATCATTATTTGTGCTTGGTTGGAAATTGTCCTCATAAACACTTATTTTTATAGGATTCATGGATGGTGTTAGCTACCATAGTCAAAACCTTTCTTCCACCACTTGGTTGATTTACTGACCCACGGGTCAACTTGTGAACTCAAGTGGATCTTATCTTGGACATGTGGCCAATAGTGTCACCAAGTATAGTATTGTAATTGAAATATTATAAAAATGCATTTCGTGTGGAATTCAACATTTGGTAGTTCACCTTGATTCAAAATTTGTAGTGTCATAGTTGAATGGCATGTACCATTTACATGACCCTACACTTATTCAAAATTTCTAATAGGTTCAAATTCTCGAGCATTATTTTGAATTAATTACAAATTGATCATTTGTAGAGAAAAAAATAACTTCAAGAATGAGATCATGAACAAGATTTTGATGATGTGAATTTGTATCTCAATGTGTTTTTTGTGATAATGTTGAACTAGATATTAGGAAACATTTATGGCACTCTAATTATCACACTAGAGTGTGGGAAGATTTTTTTGTTGGATTCCAAACTATGAAAGGATTTGTTTAATCTACAAGGCTTCTTGACTTCCATTAACTTATGTTCTATGCTCTAATTATGTTAAAAAAATAGAAAGATATTGTTTCTTCTTACAATCCAAAGCTAGTTCTGGAACCAAGACCGAAAGAATAACCTACAATAGACTTTTGATCATCAAGGTCACTAACCCAATATGAATCAAAGAAACCAAACAACAAACAAGTCCCCCCTGAATAGTAAGGTATCCCAAACTAAGTTGTACACTAGATATATCAAAGTATATTTTTTTCTAATTTACAATGTCTCACATGGGCTTTTTTCATATGATGGGAAACAAGACCAACATCAATTGAAATATTACGATGACAATGAGTCAAACATAAGATGCTACCAACTAACTGATGGTACAAAGTGGCATTACTTAAGGTGTATTACAAATAGTATAAAGCTTGAATCTAGTCTAGAATGGATATGGGGTTGGTTTACAATCCTCCATGTGAAAGTGATGAAGAAGGTCACATGCATACTTAGACTAAGAAATATAAATTCATTCCTTGGTTTGCAATACTTGGAGGCCAAGTAAATAGTGAAAATAACCTAAGTATTTCATTTCAAATTTCTTCTTAAGGATGGATTTCACATGGTTAAAAAATTTAGGGTCACTACTAGTGCAGATAAGGTCATCAACATAAAGAACATGTATTATGATATGGTTTCCTAATTTATTGGTATAGACATTGGCGTTAGAATGAAATCTAAAAAATTTAGTGTCAAGAAGAAAGCTATCCATTTTATCATACCAAGATCAAGGTCCATAAAGAGATTTCTTAAGGTGACAAATAAGGCTAGAGTCATTATGAACATAGACATGAGTTGATCCATGAAGTTTTCTTCTTGCAGATACCCATGCAAGAAGGTATATTTAACATCCATTTGATGGAACTCCCACTTATGTGAGATAGCAAGGGATAGAACAAGGAGAATGGAGTTCATTTTGGATATATGGGAAAATGTTTCATTAATATAGTCAATGCATTTAACTTAACATAATCCTTTGGTAGATAATAGGGCCTCATGTCTTTCAACAGTTCCATATGATGCATACTTAGTTCTATACACCCATTTACATATGGAAATTTTTCTTCCTTTTGGAAGAGGTACAAGATCTGAAGAATCTTTTTCCATTAAGGAACAATATTCTTCATTCATTTCCATGTCTTAATCTGGATGGAAAAAAGATTCTACAATTTTTTTGGATCATGAGTCTCTAAAACTTGAGCCAAAAGGGAGGAGGATTACTAGAACTATAAGATAACCAATGGGTGATTGATATGTGGAGAACAATGTTAATTACATATGAATAAACAGAAGCACCAAGCCCCCCATCTAGTGTCAATACACGTTCCAAATAGGATGGTCTTAAGGGAGAGAAAAAATTAACAAACCTAGAATGGATAAAATGTGACTCTAAAGGAGAAGAAAAACGATTCATTCTCTACATACCTCATCACCATTGGGGAATGTAATATCTCTATCTATGTTCCTCAAATGGAGGCATGAGAAATTGAATTCTACATAATGTAGATAGGTTCTTTTAAAGTTCATGATCATTTCAAATAATAAGGTCTAACTTGTTTGTAATTCCATGAAGAATTCCTTGAGAAGGAATTTTACAATAGAGTTATGGACTTAAAACAAGTTTCAGCATAAGGAGAAGAATTCGTTGAAAACAAACATATCATTAATAATCTACTAGATTTGATCCCAAAGGGGATGAATCCTATGGAAAAGGGACAACCTTCCACTCCTAGTCAAGCATGAACTAACTCCAATGACAAGGATCCAATATAGAAATAAGAGGTAGATAAAAACAAAAAAATGGTTATCCAAGTAACACTAGAGGAGATATAGAGGATAGAAGTGGAAATAAAATAAAATAAGAGTATATCAATAATGACATGACATAGAATTCAATTGTTGAAAAGGCTCAATATAGTGAAACTAAAGAAAAATGGATAAACTTAAGTAGAAGCACCAACAAAGAGAGTAGAGAAAGTATCTATAAATATATGGGAATGACCAGTGGAGTAGTTACATGTTTTGAATCCACATCATGGTTTCAAAAATTATTTAATGATTACCACAAATATTTTATGATCAATAATCCATGGAATTAGAAACTCTTTCTTTTGATAAGAAAAACAAGGTGTTGATGAAAAAATCACAAAGTTGTTTTTAATACCACTATGTTTGTTGTCACTAGTGTGAAAACAATGCATCCAATAGAAATAGAAATTGCCAAAATTTCTATAGCAAAAGTAATCATGTGGTTGGATTATTTCAAATCCATACACACTAATGTGCATCCATTGTAGCCCAATAAGATAACTCAAATAACTACAAATATCCATCATGTTTAAGGAATAATAAATTATGCAAATGATGAGGTTTATGTGATACTACAAGATAATTAATACCATACCATTGTTTCTTAATAGGTCACCAATCTACACGAAATATTTCCTTTCCAAAATGGAAATGAATTTATTCCCTTTCCAAAAATTATCAACACCATGGAGAGATCACTAAGAAGCAAGGAAGAGAACGTTGTTGGAACTATTGGAGAAATTTCTCTTTTTGGCTCATTAGTTCAGTGGGAGTTAACTGACTAGTTCTATTTTAGACTTTCTATTTAGATCATCACTATTATGATATTATGCATGCATGCATTATGCTATTATGGAACATTATGTCCTATATATGTGTGTATTCCACTCATTCATTGTATCATATTGATCATCATCTATGTATCAATCATCAGCTCATTGGATTAGTGTGAATATATTTTCTCATTCTTCCATATTGAATCTCTCTTCCTTTCTTGATAAGATTTGTTTGTACTTTCTTTATATAGATATCATGTGTAGGTTTAGATGAAACATTGACATGGTATTAGATCTATTCTTCTTCGAGCAAGCTAGAAAATCTAGAGAATAAGGAACTTAGAGTTTCAGCAAGAAAAAACTGTGTAACAGACACGGTCGCACCCTCTCCATGTTGAAAGGAGCGACCATCACACATAGAAACTGGAAAAGGGTGACCAGGGTCTCTCCCAATACACTGGAAAAGGGTGACTAGAACACAACAAAGGGTGACCATAGAGGATTGGTTTCTTTGTCTTTTAAGGAAAGGTGTGACCACCTCTAAAAACACCTTTTTTTTGTAGTTATTTCTCCCAAAATATTAAATTTTTGAGGAAACCACCCATGTGATAAGTCAATCGACCCATTCTGCAAGTGGGTTTTCAATTGTTTGGAGATAATCCTCACCATTTTCTCAGAAAGGAAGCTAGAATATTTCCTCCTGGAACTGATACTAATTCTCCACTTAAAGTGCCCTTTCTACATTCATTTCTTAGTTTTTCACTTGCATATTGAGAGTAAATTTTTAGGGGTTCTCAGAAACAGTAGAAGATATGGATACAACACCTATTCTACAGTAAAACTTGGTGATAATCCTCACACCATACAATTATTTTGATTGGAATCCCAAGGTAGAATTCCAACTTAAAAGGAAAGGATTGTACAACTTGACGACGGGGAAAAAAACATAACCTACATCAACAATTGAGAAGATGAGATGGGAAAATCAAAAGGATAAAGCCACATGCCTTCTTATTTAATTTATTTCATCTAATTTATGGTTTCATGTTGTCTCATGCAATACTCCAAATGAGATCTGGACTACCTTGGAAAGTTTGTTTGGAAAACAGGATGAGATGAGATGGCATATGCTTGAGGTAGAGTTAAATACTTTGTATTCTAAATTTTTTGACAATATACATGATTTCCTTACTAAGTTTAAATATTTTATATTGATATTATCATTGTGTGGTATTGATAAGTCTAAAAATGTGGACCAACGTATTCTAACAATCTTGGCTAAGTTAGGACCATACTATATTGTCTATGTCTCCACTTTCCATTCTGGAAGATATCTCATGGGAACAAATTGGAAGATTCCTACCATAGATCAATTCATTGATTCTCTCACATATGAGAAGGAAAACTCAGTCATATGGGCATATCAAGCACATGCACTCACCATGCATGATGGAAAAGGATAATCCAAACAAAATGAGAAGGAGAAACATAACGAGAATGAGGGATATTCCAAACCCTTCAACGATTCCAAGAATAAGAAGAAGAAGAGAAAGAAATGCAATTATTGCAATAAAATGAATCATGAAGAATCCACATGCATGAAGATGGAAATCAATCTTATGGCATAGTAAATTCAGTAGAACAACCTTGGAAACTTCATTCCAAAGGGATTCAATAAGAAGAAGGAAGACGATATTGCTCCTAAGAAAGGTAATCATCATGCTCTTGTTCCAATTAATTCCTCATCTGATTCATGGATTATATATTCTGGTGCATCCCATCATATGGAAGTGAAAGAACATTCTTTGATTACATGCTCAATACCCCCTATTCTCATGGGGGGTGATACTAAAGTGGTAGTAGAAGGAGAGGGAGGAGTGGAATTCCATAATGACATTTTTTAGAATGTTTTACATGTTCCAAATCTTTCTATGAATCTTCTCTCAATTTATCAAATCACTTAGAAAGGTAAAAGTGTTGGATTTACATCAGATTCAATTTTGGTACTTGGCATCCATGACAATTCCATCATTGCAATTTGTGAGGTGGATCACAAGTCAAGGTTGTATAAATTCACTAAGTTTTATGATGGTGACTCCTCTTTTCTACTTACACATAAGGAAAGTAATTTTCATGCACCTCCAGTGCAACATGCAAATTCTCTTGTGCTTCCATCAGTTTCAAACATCAGAGATGATTCCATACACTCATATTCTATACATGGAAATAAGAATATAGTACAGGAAGATAAGAATCCAATGATGAAGCTTCAATAGATGCCCAAGAAGGAACAATTCACACTTTAGGAAGCATGTATCCTTGTAGGGAATCCATTGTATTTGAGGAGCACTTGATCTCAGCAGGAGGAGCCTTCTCATGTACTTTCAACTTCTAAACCTACGATGCCATGAATTTCTATATGGTTCAATATACTAATATGCAGACCTACAATAAGGTTGTGGGAAATCCATTATGGAAAGAAACCATGTAGAAGTAGTATGAATCACTCCTAAAGAATTATACTTGGAATTTGGTTCCACTTCCACCAGAAAGGAATATTTTCAGGTGCATATGGGTCCACAGGATCAAGAGGTAGAAGGCTAGATAAGTTTCCAAAGGACTTCATCAGATCTATAAATATTTCTACATATTCATGAATACTTTTATTGAGAATAACTTTCATACTTTGCGGGATTGTCTTGGAGTGAAGAAAACAGTTACCTAGTAGTTGTAATAGCCAAATTTTATAAACAACCATTTAATTTACGACAGAGCAGTAAAATTTAAGAGTTACTTCATTTAGCACATTCGCGATCAAATTCATCAATAATAATAATGTTTAATAACAAATTAATACAAAAACAATGCCTAATTCTTGGTAAATACCTGAACCTGATGCTATTATCCCTCCTGTTGTCCGCATCTTACCTCCTTGATCGCTTATGAACACTGCCCAAATCTGTTCCTCCCTGCCAACTAGGTAGCTCCCTAGCTCCAGGATATCAACGGATATCCTGGCCCCCGTGCCCAAAACCCCCAACAACTCCGGTGCACTGTATCAATCCCACTCACAAAATTTCACTCTCCCTGCCAATCTAGAGCTCTCTCAAAATCCATCCCCAACCTCCGTAGAATAACCTCCCCTCCAACTCCTTCCCTTCCTTATCCTTCCTTCACCGACTTCCCTTCATTTACTCCCTACCTAATATCTTATCCCATTCTTTAATGTCTTATCCCCCCCTTCATTAATATCTTATCCCTTTCTTTAATGCCTTATCCTCTCCCGCATATGTAAAGCATTTTAATTAAACAATTTAAAATTATTAAGCCCCCCTTAAATTATTACCAATATCATTGAGTGTGATATGTAATAATTAATTAATTAATTAATTAATCAAAAGTTAAAAACAATTAATTAATAAATAAATAATCAATTAATATTATTAATACTAATCATTGTTTTAATTAAAACCATATTAGGGCAATTAATCATCTAATAAATTTTACTTAATAATCCCAAAGCATGTATTCATCTAGGGTTGTTACAGTAGTTTCCTTTTCTTCTTTTGATGCATTGTCTTTTGAGGGGGGGTTTATTTCCCAAGTGGTTTTCTCTCTTTCGTAATTTTAATTTAGTTTTAATTAGTTGCATTGTACATGAGTACATAATATGGCCTAGTTGTCTAGACTCATCTTTTACTCCATAGTGATGTTCAAGGGGTTTATTGGAGATATTTCTCTTTTTGACACACTAGTTCAGTGGGAGTTAACTGACTAGTTCTATTTTAGACTTTCTATTTAGATCATCACTATTATGCTATTATGCAAGCATGAATTATGCTATTATAGAATTTTATGTCCTAAATATAAGTGTATTCCACTCATTCATTGTATCATATTGATCATCATCTGCGTATCAATCATCAACTCATTGGAGTAGTGTGAATATATTTTATCATTCTTCCATATTGAATCTCTCTTTCTTTCTTGATAAGCTTTGTTTGTACTTGCTTTATCTAGATCTCATGTGCAAGTTTCAATGAAACATTAACAAGAACCAAAAATCCAGTGAATACAAAGGTATTTTTTCTTAATTATTCCCTCAGAGATGGCCATATCTCTATGAGCCTTAGAAATTGGTGTACACAATATCAATGTAAAATCTATTAATGATAATATAATCTTCCTCAAATCCTTTTAATTGTAGTCAATGGATTCAATAAATGAGGAGTATGTGAATAATAGAAGGTTAAGTTGAAGAGTCATGTTAGTCCCAATTTGTTTTTATAAATATATGAAATAACACCATATATAGGGTCCTATTTTTGTAGGAATTAACTTGGAGGAGAGAATAGAATTTACATTGTTAGTTCCAAATTTGACAAGAATAATAAAATCCCAGATGAATCATGGTGAATGTTTGTGTCCCTTTCATTCGTTATTGTTTCCGGGGATAAATTGTGAGTATATTAACTTGTGAGTGGTTTCACTTGTAATATGTTCTTATTTGTGATTTTCTCATTTTGTAATGTAATGTATGAATTGTAAATTCAAGTGATGCTATTTTTGGTAATTCAATTAATTTGAATTTGTTAAGACTTAGATTGGTTTTTGGTTTTTTACAAATTCATTATATAATGGTACAGGTTGATTACAAGTTGAGGTACATGTTGATGCATGTTTGATGCATGGTTCAGGTTATTGGTACAGGTTGTTTGGTGCAGATTGATTGGTACATGTTTACAATAATATATCTCATAGTGATAGTGTGACGGTGGTTCCATCATTCTACTTATACGTCAGGGTGGTTGGACGAGGAAAGGACAAGTGGTTGTAGACACCTTCCGGTTGTAGCTAGAGAACATAAGGGGTTGTAGCCAGAGAATTGGGGAGTTGGATCTTCCCTCAGGTTGTAGCCTGAGAAACTAGGGGGTTGGAGCCTCCTTCTAGTTGTAGCTGGGAAACAAAGGAAGTTGGTGCTTCCAATTAATGTAATTCCTAAATACATATAATAAAAAGAATTCCATGGTTTTATTCTTCTTTGGGTTTCCACATAAAATATTGGTGTACTTTGTATGTGTGTGATTGTTCATTTGTTCATTGTTTATTTACTCTGCAACTATTGGATGATAATGCTACATTGATATAACACTTGCATTTTATGGTGAAAAAGGATTAAATTGCTCTATCACTGATTCACCCCCCTCTCAGTAATCCAACAATTGGTATCAGAGTAGGTTCCTTCAAGAATCATTTTAACCACTGGAAGGAGATCATGGATTATTCTAAGAATGGAGTACCAATGTTTAATGGTTAGAATGATTTTAAGTATGATATGTGGTGCAGAAGGACGAAAGCATTTTTACAGGAACAAGGACATTATATATGGTTATCAATTGTTACAGGATATGATAGTTCAAAAAGGGCAAAGACTGTAGCCAAGAAGGAATTGAATAAGAATAAAAAAATAGCAATGGATTTCATTTGGGAAGGATTGCCTAATCCGGTAAGAGAACATGTTGGTAAATGTTCATCAACCAAAGAACTTTGGGATAATTACATGACATATATTCTTCACCCATAGTAGATTCAAAAACGCCAAAGAAGATGTAGATACAGATCAAGAAGAATTATTTTCACCATGTCAAACAGATTCAGAAGATGAAGAGTACATAATCACCAAAGGTTTGTTGTTTTGCTTCAATTGTGAAAAACATAGACATCTTGAAATAGAATTCTATGAAGAAAATGAGACAAAAAAACTAATTGAAAAGGAAGACAATTATGAAGAAGAATTGATTAGTGCTTTAGATGAACTAAGAGAAGAAAACAAGCCACTCAAGAAATAATTGATGAAACAAAAGGAAATTGTTCACATTTTTTAATAAGCCAAATAGGTCATCGAGAAATTAAGAACTCAACTAGAAGAATCCAAAAAGATTGAAGAAAATATTGAATATAAAAAGAAGTATTTGGAAGCCAACATAGAAGCATAGAAGGAAGAAGCAAAAATGAGAGAGAAGATATTGGCAGATCATCTTAAGGAAAGAACTAACGATCTAAACCAACTTGAGGAAGAGTTTGTTCAAGAAGAGAAAGGACTTGAAGAATAAATTGTCATATTAAAAATTCAGCTTGAAGAAGCGAAAAGAATAGAAGAAGTCATGAAGTCTCAGATAATGAATAAAGAAGAAGAGGTTGAGAAGCTTGAAGAATAACTTGTCACATTGAGAAGTAAAATCGTCAATCTCAACAAGAACGTTGAAGAGAAAGAAACATACACATCAATTATAGAGAATGAAGAGAAGCACACTAGGTTTCTAGAAAATAAGAATGAAGAAAATAGAAAGAGTTATGTAGAAGTACTCAAAGGAAGGAATCATGGTCAACCATAATCTAAGAAAACTATTGAAGATACATCTTCAAGAAGACCATCCATGTTCAAGCCACAAAAAAGATTCAATCATGATCATGATTAGTCGAGGAAAAAATTCAAAAGGACTATGCCACAAAGAAGATCATTCCCTCCCAGGTATGCAAATTTATTTTATGTTCATTTTTTTTATTGTACTAAATTTTGACATAAGGTTGCATATTGCAAAGATTATAAAAGAAATTTTCAAGCAAGAAATGCCTATGTGGCCCCATGTAACATTGAATGTTACAAATGTCATAACTATGGACACATAGCTAGTTATTGTAGAAGCATGATTGATAGTTCCATGAAAGAGAACATTGATATCATATGTAAGAAAGTATGGATAAGAAAACACGAAGAACAGGTGAACAAATACCAGGTCCCAGAGATCACAAGATTGACAATAAAACGAGATGAAGAAAATTCTATAGAGAAAAAGAAAGATGTCAGATACACAAAGGTTTGGAAAATAATTGAAAGAAAATAAGGACATGTAAATAAGGAATAGGTTGAAGAGATTGTAATTTCAGGCATTGTAGTGAAATATGAATCCCCAGAAAAAAAAAAAAAAGTCAGATCTTAGAGAGATGATGAATATACCAATGAAGATGATGATGAATACACATCAGAGCAGGAATTGTTTTGATCCATCTGGCTTAGAGACTCCCAAGTAATATGAATATTAGACAGGGGGAGTCTATGTGATAGTTGTGACATACCAAAGAACCATCCTTCGAGCATCTTGTAGAGTTTGAGAAGACATATCTAGAGAATTCAGTTAGAAGAAGTACAATTTGATAGATTAATCAAGACTTCATGATAGTATAGTGATAAATGGGTCAACATTATGGACAGTTTCACAAGTAGAGTCTTGGAAAGTATGGACAGAGATGGATTTGTAAGAATACTTAGTAGGTTTGGATAGATATATGATAGTGGAAGAGAGCATGGATTCATAGATTGGTTCAGAGAGTGGTTCAAAGAAAAAGGAACATTATCATAATGGATGATAATTACACAAGAAATGGCTTGGACAATGCTAATGGATTCCAAATTAAGAGATATTTTTTGGACACATGGAGTGCATGCAACAGTTCACATTCAAAACAAAGTAATGCTCAAAAAAAAAATGACAAAACTCCCTACGAACTATGGAAAGGAAGAGCATACAACAACCTATACATCAAGCTAACTCAAGGTAGTATTTTATTAATTGAAATCTATGTTGATGATATTGTTTTTGGAAGTACTAATGACAGGTTAAGACATAAATTTGCAAAGGATATGGAAAATGAATTTGAAATTTCATTACTTGGAGAACTATCCTTCTTTTTGGGTCTTCAGATATGTGAAAGAAACCAAGGAATTTTTATTTCTCAAACCAAGTATATCAGAGAAATGCTAAAGAAGTTAGAAATGGAAGATTGCAAACTAGTTACCACTCCTATGCAAACCATTTGGAAGTTGAGCAAAGATGATAATTCAAAGTCTATAGACCATAGGAAATACAAGTCAATGATTGGTAGCTTACTATTTGTGACAACATCTAGACCAAATGTAATGGAGGCAGTTGGATAGGTGGAATGATTTCAAGCAACACCAAAGGAATCACATGTATCAGTAGTGAAAATGATTTTCAGATATTTCAAAGGAACATAAGAGTTTGGATTATGGTATCAAAAAGTAAAGGATCTATCACGTATTGCCTACATAGATGTAGATTGGGCAGGTTGCATTGACGACCGACAAAGCACCAGTGGAGCAGAGTTCTACTTGGGTGAGTGTTTAGTATCATGGTTAAGAAAGAAACAATCATCAATATCCTTATCTACAACTGAGGCAGAGTATATTGCAACAACAACATGTTGTACACAATTTCTATGTATGAAACAAACTCTGACATATATACAAGTTGAGTATGATGATCCCATTTCAATATATTGTGATAATACAAGCACCATCACTATCTCAAAGAACCCAGTGATGCACTCCAAAACAAAGCACATTCCAATCAAGTATCAACTTCTACAAGATCATATTGTAGAGAATAACATTAGAGTTGAATATGTGGGCACAAAAGAACAAGTCACATACATCTTTACAAAATCGCTTCCACGAGAATCCTTTGAGTATCTTCGCCAGAGACTCAGAGTAATTTCTACTCCAAAATGAATGTTTTTTAATGCTTATCTTATATGTATTATATTTACATGAGGAAGAACCATAAAGAGGAAAATTTAGGTTGGGAGATCAGTTTCAGGAAGAGTTCAGTTAGGGGGAGTATCCTCGAGGAAAGTTCAGTTAGGGGGAGCAACCCCAGATGGAAAGATACCTTTTCCATTGATGAAAAAGGGGGAGAGATTTATCAGATGCAGGATATAAATGCTTGGAGAGAGAGAACAAAGGCATGTAGATAGGGGGATCAGCCCCAAATAGAGTTCAATCAGGGGGAATATCCCCAAATGGAGATACCCTTTTCCATTGATGTCAAAGGGGGAGAGATAGAAACAATGACGAGGAGTATAAGCATGAATGTTATCATGACTAAGTGTTTCCATCAATGTTGGTGTTGCCATCAATGCCAAAGGGGGAGATTGTCTGACAGTTGTCTTAGGTTGATGGACAATTGGTATGGATTATTAGTTTTCCTTGATGTCAACGATTGGCAAGTGATATTGTATATTGATTTCAACCCTTGGATGAAGTCTGGTAACGAGTTTTGATAACACAAAGGTTTGGGTAATGGACCCAAGGTTGTTTCATGTATAATGGTATGAGTTTTAATATATTTTAAGGTAAGACTATTCTATATAGATAGTACATGTCATGACATTTCCATTGGTATGTGGAACTTCACATAACTCCTCATGGTTAGAGAGTTATGGCCATGAGAATTCAGAGAACCCAGGTTTGGGCAATGGACCCAAGTTTGTTTGATGGATAATGGTATGAGTTTTGATCTATTTGCAGGTAATAATATTCTATATGGATAGTACATGTCACACCATTTCCATTGGTATGTGAAACTTCACATAACTCCTCATGGTTAGAGATTTATGGCCAAGTGAAGTTGGAGAACCCTCATGAATCATCTAGAAGCCCCAAAAGGTCAAAGTAGTCAAAGTGGTTTAAGAGATTTTAGAAGGTAAATAATAAAGTGAAGTGATGAGTGCACTATAATTCAAAGTGAATACAAAATAAATTATTTAAATAATAAAGTTAATGGAGAAATTACTAAGTTGACAAGTGGTTAGAAGTGGGTTAACCCTAAAATAAGGAAAGTGGGTTAAGATGGTTAAAAGGTAACCCCTTGAGGAAGCTACATGAAAGTATAAATAAGAGGCAAGGCTCTCTCATTTTAATCACACCTGAGCATATTGAATATCTACAAGCGATTGAGGTAACCAAAGGATATCTAAGCCTAATTTTAGAGGGAAGGTGAAGTAAAGAAGGCCGGAATTCAAGGGAGGATAAATTCTTTTGATGATGCTTTCTAAGGTATGTTATTTACAGGTCATCTCACCATTTTCGCAATAATGTTTTTTTCTAAAATGATTCAGATCTTGAAATTGGGAGGCTATTGAGAAAACATATACAAATATCTATGGTACCAATTTTAGCTTGTGGTTCGTTGTATTTGGAGTTACACTCCGTGGAAAATAGGGTTTTTGGCTAGTCCCGAAACTAGTCTAAAACAAGTGTTTCGGGTAAAAACATCATAAATTCTTCATAATAGATCCAAATTCAACAAGACCAAAAGTTTTGGTTATCGTACAATATGTAGTATTATGTTTACAATTTTTAGGTCCATATAACAAATATTTTGTGCAGGGCACGCTCTACAAGTTCGCTCTCTAGAATAAGCCAAAATTCAACAAGGTATGCCATTTTTTCTATAACTCCTTCTATGAGAGGTTCCAAGTTGTGACACCTGGAGGAATTTCACAAAACACATTGAAGAACATTGTTTACTATTTTCAAATCTTTATTCATGATAGGTACATAGTTATGATTATTTCAAGTTAGGGTTGTTGACTACGCAAAAACTAGTCATATGAGACTAAAGTAAAGTTTGATGAAAATGCTAGTCTCTTGTTGTTAAAGTTAAGGAAGGTTTGCAGGTATGTGACCATATATACCACATCTATTAAAGGGTTATAAATCAGATTTGATGATGAAATTGAGGTGGGCTTTTGGTTAAGGTACATGTTGGGTACATGGTTGAGACAAGTAGTTGATGAGTTGGCACATACATGAGGTGTATAGTTGATGATGTTGGTACATATTGATGAGTCACAGTTGATGAGTAGTTTATACATGATTGATACCTAATTGGTACATGGTTGGAGGCACTTGTTAGTAGTATTGTTGACACATGGTTTATGGATGATGTAGCATACTTGTATTGGTATATTATTAGAAGCACATATTGCTCTCGGTGATGATTATGAGTTGTCGTGTTATACTTGGTTGATGCACACCTTTGAGAGTTGTCTTGTCGATTGATCTTGGTGAGTAGATCTGATTTGGTTGATAAGAATGATGAGATAGGTTTTTGTGATAGGTTGTTGCGACATGTTATTTGTACAGGTTTGGTGCATGGTTGATGCACTTGTTCATGGTACAGGTTGGTGCATGGTTGATGTACTTGTTTATGGTACATGTTGATTACAGGTTGTTTGGTAGAGGTTGGTGCATGGTTGATGCACTTGTTTATGGTTCAGGTTGATTACAGGTTGTTTGGTACAGGTTGGTGCATGGTTGATGTACTTTTTTATGGTACAGGTTGAGTACAGGTTGATGCATGGTTGATGTAACAACCCTAGTTAAATAAATGCTTAAAGTTTATCAAGTATAATTAATTAAATAATTAACTGTCCTAATGTATATTAGTTAAATAATGATTATTTATTAATAATATTATTTATTTATTGTTTAATATATGTTGATTAATTAATTAACACATTTAATGTTTGGGTAACGAATTAAAAGTTTAATATTTTTTTATTTATTTAATAGAAAACTTAACGTATGAAGGGATAAGGCATTGAATGGAGGGATAAGGCATTAAATGGAGGGATAAGGTGGGTGGCATTGAATGAAGGGAGGAGGCGGTGAATGGGAGGAGGATATGAGGGGGTAGGGGCATTCAAGAGGGGGGACTTTTGAATTTTGGGGAGGAAGCATTACTTTGAGATTAGGGACTTATTTTTCTGGTTTGGAGTTTGGGTGAACTATTACAGGGGTGCATCGGTTGCTGGGAGTTTTGGGCTCGAGGGCCAAGAATCCTCACGGAATCCTAGAGATAGGGAGCCGGATAGGCTCTGCTCCTAGCTGACAGGGAGGAAAGATTCGGTTTTGGGCATAGTTTGGGCAGAGAAGCAACGAGAACAGACTGAGATTGGAGAAATAGCATCAGACAGAGGTATGTATTTTCATGATTACGGTGTGTTAGGTGGTTATCATCATGCTGTTGAATATGCTTATATGCTAAATAATGAAATTGATTATACGTTGAAAAGAAATTTTATGTTTAAACTTATGAATTCTATTAGGCTTTGTTGATTAGGGCTTTACACATGGTATCAGAGCCCTGTTTCAGAACTGAAACCTGGGCTTGACCACCCACTTAACTGTGCAATCTGCTCCCAAACCCCTAACCTACAACCTAGAAACCCTTTATTTTACAAACCTTAAAACCTATGAAGAACTACCCATAGGAACCCAGGAATAGGGAGAGTCTATAAATATAAAAAACGGGGGGGAAGATTCCTGCAAATCATCTCACCCTCTGTTCAGGCTACTTGTAAACTGTATTCTACTTGCACGAGTCATAGAGAATCAAACAAGTGAATGTTAGTCTTAGAAAATTGAAGTATAGAAAGTTCACAATGTTATAAATATAGTAAAAGTAGCGATCTGAATAATGCTCATAAAAAAAGAAAAAGTTATATAGAATAATAAGTAAACAAAATAGCAAAAAAAAAATAGTGTTTAAAATAACAATAGAAAAAAATAAAAATAAAGTATAATGATAGTAAAGAAAAGAATAAAGAAAGGAGGGGGTAGTCCATTTCTCAACTTTCCCAAAGGTCCATCTCACATCAATATGGCATGCCAATTGTCCCAATTCTAGCACATGTCGCCCTTTAATCAAACCACCTTCAACACATTCTCGATATGCATTGTCACAACTCCACTACGCACAAGGCACCAAGCATGAATGGATAGCCCAACTGCCAAAGAAGGGATGTTACACATAAGCAAATGCCAACTGATCTCGAGGATTGAAGACCTGTAATTCATTGAACAAAAGGTAGGAAAATAGATTCATTGGAAGGCTATGTTTTCTCAGTTTTAATGCAATATCTGGCACATCTATCATGTCAACAATAACATGTGCAAAATCAGTTACAGTGATCAAACATCAAATCTCATGTAAAAATTTATGAAATCAAGGAAAAAAAAATTAACAAATCTTAGCTCTCATACCACTGTCGTAGGGAAACTTTTCAGAGCTCCAAGGCTGCAAACCATCGGCACAGTAATGGTCCATTTGATCTCTCATAGCTTCTTTACTCCACTTTCCTCATCTGACTGTAAAACTGGCTTCCTCCATGGTATGAGTATTGTAAGGATGTTTGGACATAGAAATATTAGCGTTCATATTTATAAGGAGATTTTTCAAAGCTAGCAAGGGATCAACGACAAGTTGCAGCTTAGCGTTCATCCTAATGTTGTATACACAGTTTGGGAAAAATCCTGTGAGGAAGGTATTTGGGTATGAGGTAACCAGGTCCGAGGTTAATAAAAGTAAACAATAAATATACAAGCCCACAACCAAGTGCCAAGCACCTGCACCAATGCACAACACAGGTTAGTATACCAGCCAATGCTCAAGCGTTTAAAACACCTGCATCAAAAACATCACAAGATAAAACACATAATACCAGCCAGCGCCCAAGCACTAGCGCCAAACACATACGGCCATAGGATTAACAAAAATACATAATACATAAACCAACACACAAGAGGGTCAAGCCATCGATACCATTCCAACAGACTCAAACCCTTGACTCGAACTCTCAGTCCCTTCTCGCACCTACACCAATGCATAGCACAAAGCCTGAATGCTGAGTTGTAGAGGAAGCCTTTGTGCTCTATGAGCCCATAGGTGTGCTACGCACTAGCAACAAGTCAAGCCAAAGTCTAGCGCCCAAGCACCAAACATCAGACCAATTCACGTGGAGGAGGAGACAAAGGGGGAGCCTTTGTTTGCACAACTCGTACACGCAACCTACAACCACCACACACCATCCAGTGCACTAGCGAACAGCTCCATGCAACCTGCAACCACCACACACCATCCAATGCACCAGCGGACAGCTCCACGCGACCTACAACCACACACACAACCAAAAAAAAATAATAAGTCACTGTAACCAAGAGCGTAGCCCGTAGGCCCAGCCAGAGATAAAAATAAGAAAGAAAAAAAAATAGGGTAGTCGAGGATCCCATGAGAGGGTGCCACTATGATCAGTGCATCCAAAACCAGGCTTTAAGCCTCTAAGTAGGATACCCACAGGTCGAGCCTGTCAAGCCTGCTGAGAGGGAGAGCCAAGAGTGGAGAGGCGGTAGATTGATTAAGGTTTGGGAATAAAGACCCAGGAAGAGTGCGTTTAGGGTTTTAGGCGGTGACTCAATGGTAGGGGGGGGACACGTGGGCCTCATGCGAGGACCCACGATGCTCGTGTCAAATTTAATTTTTTTTATTGTTTTAATTTTATGTAATATTTTTAATATATATATATATATATATATATATATATATATATTATTATTATTATTATTATTATTATTATTATCTTTTTTTAATTTAAAAAAAATAATTAATTAAAATTGATTCATTTATTATCATTGCTTTAAATTATTTAAATTAGGTATATATATATATTTAAATTATATAATTTAAATCTTTAAAATTATTATTAAATTAAAGATTTAAGTTATTATATATATTTTAAATTATATAATTGCTTCACCTTATTATTATTAATTTAAAATATTATCATTTCTATCACCTATTAATTTTAAATAAAATCTTAACTATTTGCTAGCACCAGAATTAATTTAAAATATATATTTTAAATTAAAGATTTAAATTATTATAGATTTAAATTTAGGTTTAAACTTATATAGGTTTAAAACTAAGGTGATTAACTAATTAGTTCTTAATAATTAATCAACATTAGGTTGAAAATCACATTAATTAGTTTTAAACGAAAAGTTTAAGGACTTAGACCAAGATAAGTGGGAGGGGGTTTCATGCACACTAGGAAAGTAAGCTAGAGGAATTGGCGAGTATGGTGCAAAGCTAGCATAGCTACCAGGCGAGGGAGTCAGTAGTTTTCTTAGGCAAAGACATCAAGCTTAGATGCTTTAACCCTAACCTAGCCACCTCCCCTAAAGAGAGTAACGTTTGTTTACAGACAAGTTAAAAAAAAACTTACGCCTAACCCTATTTTCTAGTTTACGATGCGCAAATGTGAAATGTCCTTGAACTCACCCTAACAACTTTGGTTGATGCAGATTAAATTATATAGGATGGTTAGGACTCGATGAAATCGAGGCAGAGGGGCATCTTCGCAGGGAGTACCAACGCCGCCACCACCATCACCTGAACTAGCTCTCATACTACACTCTTTGGAGGCCATAAATGAGACTTTAAAGGGGCGTCAACTAGCAGGGATTGAAGTGGAGCCCCCACCATCTGGAATGGTTAATATAGAAGCATAGAGGGATTCAAGGGGAGGACCTCCACCCGAATACATCACTAGAGAACTGCAGAAGACCAAACTTTCAGAGTTTGTCGGGGGTCGTGCCAGTGAATGTGCAGAAGCATGGTTGAAAGGCATGACAAGGTGTTTTGCCTTAAGAGACTATGTGTCGACTTTAAAGGCAAATATAGTGATTTTTCAGTTGAGAGATAGTGCCTTGAACTAGTGGGGAAACCTTGAAAGGAAACTGCATCTTACCCCAGACACCATATCTTGGGAACTTTTCAAGGAGAGGTTCCAAAGGAAGTATCTACCAGCTTACTATGAGGAACAACAGGTGGGAGCATTTCATGCTCTAGTACAGGGAAACATAACCGTAGAAGAATATGATATTAGGTTTATGGAATTGGTCAAATATGTTTCATACATGGATAATGACCAACGACAGGCAGAATGCTTTGTCTATGGGTTAAACCCTAAGATAAGGGATATGGTGCAGATGTGGAAACCGTCTTCAGTAGCAGAAGCTATGGAAAATGCGTGCTATGCGTAGGAACACATGAACTTAACCAGAGGTACAAGACCGACCTTTCCACATCGTCCTGAATTCCTAGGGAAGGCCCCTAGGACATTTCCCAGGGGAGGGGGCTCAAGGCCACCTCCATATGGTAATAGAGTCGCACCAAGGACAGTAGCCGCAGGGATTTCAATGGAAGCAAGTGTAGCATCCCGTTCATCACCAATGACGCAGGCAGGTCCATGACCATCTTAGGGAGCAGCTAGTAGTGGTAGGTGTTCCAGGGGAAGGAACTCATTTGAGAGACAGTCACAGAACAATGCGTAGGTTCAATCCCGTGTTACCTATTGGGGGTGCGGATGACCCCATTACCAGCGTGACTACCCAGAGTTACAATAAGGATTTATGCATAGAGAAGGAAAGGCCCTGATGGGAAGAGCAAGTGGCAGCCACCAGATTTACGCAACGGTTAATAATCACCAGGCAGAACATCAATCCATGGTGGTGGAGTCATCAGGTATGCTAAATCATATTAATGTTAATATTTTATTTTATTTTGGTGCTACAGATAGTTTCATTTCACCATCTACCTTAGAAAAGAGTGGGTTGGAAACCTACGAGCACAATGACTTTAAACAAGTTGAGATGGCCTCGGGGGAAAAACAAGCAGTAGGACCTAGTGTTGATAATTGTATAGTAGACCTGGGAGTGTGTACTACCAGGTTGAAGGTTTACATTACTGCTCTCGGGGCATATGACCTAATCATTGGAATGGATTGGTTAGAAGCCCATCGAGCTATGGTAGATTGTTTCACAAAAAGGGTGCTTTGTGTTGACGATGAAGGAAGGCTAGTAGAGATCCAGGGTGTATGAAGAAAGGTGTCTCTATGATTTATCTCAACTATGAAGGTTAATAGGTGCATGAGGCAAGGGTGTCAACTATATGTAGTGGAAGCAGTGAATGAAAGGAAGGGACCCTCCTTGGATCAATACCCAGTTTTGTCAGAATTTAAGGATGTTTTTCCGAACGAGTTACCAGGGTTACCTCCTGAGAGGGAGCTCGATTTTACTATTGCTAAAACCTAGTGCAGAACCAATTTCCAAGACTCTGTATCGGATGATAGTGCCAGAACTTTGTGAGTTGCAAATGCAAATGAAAGAGTTACTGGACTTAGGGCTAATAAGGCCCAGTGTCTCACCTTGGGGTGCACCAGTAATCTTTGTGAATAAGAAGGATGGTTCCTTATGACTATGTATAGATTACAGGGACTTGAACCATGCTACAATGAAAAATAGGTACCCAATTCCACGAATAGAGGATCTCTTCGATCAGATGAAAGGAGTAGCGGTATTCTCAAAGATTGATTTTCGATTAGGGTATCACCAGTTAAGGATTAAGGAAGGTGATATTCCTAAAACTGCCTTTCGAACTCAGTTTGGGCATTACGAGTTTGTTGTAGTACCTTTCGGATTGACCAATGTGCCAGCAGTTTTCATGAGCCTCATGAACGGAGTATTCCAGAAGTACTTAGACCATTTTGTAAAAGTATTTCTAGATGACATCCTCATCTATTCCAAGAACGAAAGAGAACATGAGGAACACTTGCAGGTGGTGTTGTCCTGACTTAGAGAGAACAAATTGTATGGTAAGTTGTCAAATTGTTCCTTCTTCCAAATAGAAATCCACTATTTAGGTCATATCATTTTCGGTGAAGGACTCTTTGTGGACCCAGAAAAGGTAAAGGCCATTATGGAATGGCCAGTGCCGAAAAATGCCCATGAGGTAAGAAGATTCATGGGGCTAGCAGATTATTATCGGAGATTTGTGGAAGGATTCTCTAAAATAGCAAAGCCCATCACCACTTTGTAGTCCAAGGGGGTCAAGTATGAATGGACAGAATAATGTGATAGTGCATTCATCGAGCTTAAGAGGTTACTAACTAGTGCACCAATTCTACGAGTGTCGGATATGGAAAAGGACTTCACAGTCTGCACGGATGCCTCAAAGAAAGGGTTGCGGGCCATGCTAATGTAGGATGGAGGAGTGATAGCTTATGTGTCAAGGAAGTTGAATAAACATGAAGAGATTTACGCTACTCATGATTTAGAGTTGGCAGTTGTAATTCTAGCTCTGAAACTTTGGAGGCACTATCTTGTGGGGAGAAACTTTGAGCTCAAAACAGACCATCAAAGTTTAAAACATCTCTTCACTCAAAGGGATCTAAATTCCAGGAAAAGGTAATGGAGTGAGCTTATGAGTGAGTACGATTTTGGTATTTCATACATCAAGGTAAAGGAAAATATGGTCACAGATGCCTTGAGTAGGAGACCACGTGTCTTCTCCTTGGTACCCTTAAAAGTCAATTTGAGGGAACGTGTGTTGACACAACTCCTTGGAGACAGTTGTTATTTAAAGGTTACCTCAAACCTCCAGAGTGGGAGGCAATTAGATCCAAAGTATGAAGGATATAGTCTGGAAGAATACAAACTATTGAGATATCAAGGAAGGATGTACATCCCTGAAGATGGGGATATTTGAAGCATCATACTGAAGGAAGCCCATAGAGCACTTTATTGTGTGCATCTAGGGGTGAAGAAAATGTATGCAGACATGAGGAAGCTCTTCTTCTGGGTAGGAATGAAGCACGATGTAGTCCATATAATAGCCAAGTGCCTAGAGTGTCAACAAGTGAAAGCCGACCACCACCACCCGATATGCCTCCTACAACCACATGATGTTCCTATGTCCAAGTGGGAAGTCATCTCTATGGATTTTGTTGTAGGGTTGCCACTCACATCTCATAGACACAATGCCATTCTTGTGATAGTTGATAAGTTAACCAAGAGTGCTCATTTTATTCCAGTTAGAGACACTTACGATGTCACTAATGTGGCATGTGTGTTTGTAAGTGAGTTCATCCGTTTGCGCAGGATACCTAAGAAGATCATTTCAGATAGGGACTCCAGATTCACTTCTAGGTTTTGGACAAGTTTGCAGTCAGCATTGGGGACTCAGTTGAACTTAATCATAGCTTATCATCCTAAAATTGATGGGCAAAATGAGAGAGTAAATCAAGTCATGGAATACATTCTTAGGATGTATTTCATGGATAATCAAACCCATTGGGAGAAGTACCTACTTTTGGTAGAGTTTGCCTACAATAACAGTTTTCATAGCTCCATTGGAATGCCACCCTATGAAGCTCTATATGGAAGGACATGAAGAATACCATTGAGTTGGGAACGATTAGAAGACCGAGTAACAGTTGGGCCAGAATTGATTCAAGAGATGGAGTAACAGGTGATTCAGATTAGGCAGAGACTAAAGGAAGCATAGGATAGACAACAAATTTATGCGGATGCACACAGGACCGACCAAAGTTGTAAAGTGGGAGACTAGGTTTTCATTCGTATCAAGCCTAATAAGAGTACCATATGGTTCGAGAAGGGGACAA
Organism: Picea engelmannii; assembly: GCA_009831015.1. Taxonomy (NCBI): domain Eukaryota; kingdom Viridiplantae; phylum Streptophyta; class Pinopsida; order Pinales; family Pinaceae; genus Picea; species Picea engelmannii. The sequence goes on along the minus strand of ML777996.1, from coordinate 1,330,439 downwards.
AGTTGTCACCTTGATTTATAGGACCATTCAAAATATAAGAGAAAATTGGACCCGTTGCCTATCATCTCATACTGCCACCCCACTTGCATAAAAATCATAATGTTTTTCATGTATTTGTTCTACGTCATTATGTTGCTAATGAATCACATAAACTAAATTGGAAGGAATTGCAGGTATCGGACATGGGAAACCTCACAGTAGAACCGTTATGCGTATTGGACCATAGAGTCCGACAACTCAAGAACCATCTGGTAGACCAAGTTAAGGTCCAGTAGGACAAGTATAGTCTAGGATCTGCTACTTAGGAAGACGCCGAGACACTACGATGAGATTATCCCTCACTTTTTTGACCACCTCGAGAATATGTTTCTCGAAAGTTGGGTGTATGTAACACCACCTTTTGACTTAGACAACCAGGATTACCTGAGGCCTACACACCTTTATTTTCTATTCACAAGTGAAACTATTAAATAATAGACTTGAACTTTTAAGATGTATGAACCTTTATGAATGTTTAAATGTTATTGATGATGATGGATATGATGTGATCTATTATGTAAATGATAATTTTATGAATGGGTGTCGTTAATTGAATTATGGGATATTATGAGATCTATTTCTAACTTGAAAACTTTGATGTTAAAGTTGTTGGTACGCGGATACCGAATTGAAATTATGGTTGTATGCAATTACATGATGATAATGCATAGAAATGTATGAGTTTTTGTTACAGACTAATCTACAGGTTATGGGCTATGAAATAGCTAAGGGATAATGATGATGAAAGTGGATGTCATGACCACTAGCCAAGAAACAATATGGTATGAATCTTTGTATGTGAAATTATATTGGTTTGGATGCATTGCTATGATATGTGGACCAGTGCAGGATTTCAGGTGGTGAGATTGCCCAAAACTAAATAGATGATAAAAAAACTCCCAGCAACATGGTACCATGTATATTCCATTGTAGGGTGTGGAACCTAGTTATGATTAGTAGGGGTGGAGGCATTACCCACCGTGTATCCTCCGAAACCTGAAGTCATGGGAGGATGATGTTAGCTCATGCTCCCTTAGATGTGTGATGATGACTATCAGTTTCCTGCTGGGGCAGCTTGGTCAAGATAGTAACACTTCCGCTTATGGGTTCTATTTGGAGTTAGGTCAATATAGTTGACGCTCCAAGATAGTCCAGCAGAGGAAGGATATGAATGAAGATGGAAGTAAGTTAGGGAGGAAGGATGAGTAGAAATAGTTGAGAGTGTATAGAGATTTGTCTTATGGTGGAATTTATTGTTTTTCCTTCTAAAAAGAAAATGGATATATATGAATATTCATAATTATGTAACTAAACTA
>ML777996.1:1258384-1312541 GCA_009831015.1 Picea engelmannii | reverse complement strand
CAACCATACAAACAGATGTCCCTCAAGCAAGCCAAGAAGGATAATAAATTATCACCAAAGTACTATGGCCCTTATAAGGTGTTGCAAAAGATTGGTACTATGGCATACAAATTGGAGTTGCCTACATCTTCATGAGTACACCCCGTTTTCCATGTTTCATGCTTAAAGAAGGTTATAGGCGATAAGATCCCAGTTCAAACTATATTTCCAGAACTTGATGAGGAAGGAAAAATCATATTGGAGCCTGAATCCATCACTGACACAAGAATTCTCCAGCTAAGGAATAGATCCATTTCAGAGTATCTCATTAAACGGAGGAAACTATAGGCTGAAGATTCCACTTGGGAAGATGAGTATTTTATATAGAAGCATCCAAAGTTACTCAAGTGTTGTGGATAACACTTGTCTCAAGGGGAGGGGCATTTTAAGCCCTAATATTGGCTCATTGCCCCTTAATTAGGGCATATTACATTAGTAATGTTATTTAATTTATGTCGGCTTTATTCCATTAGTTATAATTATACCTCCTAGTCTCCTATATATACCAAGGGGACATTTTCATTTGGAATCATCTTTTACTTGAACATTTAAGTGGGGTAAAAGGAGGTTTCCCCCTCGAAGAGGCTTATTATCTGAAATTATCTCTTTTTCAAGGCATTGAGTAATTTTTCTGAGGTTTTTCTATGCTATATCGATATTTGGTGCTGATGATGCAAACTGTTGAGGTGTTAGGCTTCTAATGCAAAAGAAAGAACTGATAATAGGCTCAATACTACAAGCAAGAGAATGAGATGCAATTAAAACTGAACACCAACATCCTTTTTTCGTAAACTTAGTCTACTTGGTTTGAAAGAGGGGTAAACCTACACCAAATAGACATCCTTTCAAATCCAATGTACGAGTGTGAAAGAGACAAGTTCACTTGACAATATTTTCTCTTTTTGAGAGAGTCGGAAAAGAGATTAAACTAGACTTGTTGGGAGTTCCACTAGTTATACGTTAGCATGCTTATGAGTAACAAATGAAGTTCGAATGAAAATTTATATATTATCTATAAGGGACTCTCGATCCTATGGATGAAAATATTTTCATGGGCACTAAATGGCGCAGATGGTATAACTAGGGAACCCATGTTTGGTAAGTCTCTACCATTCAATAACGACACTTCTAGTTGCATAAAGAAGGTTATGTGTCCCTACTAAATGGGTTCGTACCTAAGGCATATGAGTTGTAGTCACAGGATGATGCAAATGTGCACAATGGATTGATGACCTATCCTATATGATGGTTTACGAAAATATCTGTCCAAAGCTACGAATGGGTGACATGGCACTAAAAACTGCAAGAATGCCTGGATAAAACCACCAAAACCAACCTCATCCACTATTGTATTAGTCCATTAGGCCAAAATATTAGTAAAAACTATGCAAAGTGGGTAAAACATTTCTATAAATAATAATAAAAAGAAAAACAATTTTACTATACCATTTGTATTTTGTACCCAAATAGTGCATTTTGGACCAAATTTCCCCTGAATTGCAATTGTTTCTTGCGAGATCCACGAGAGACAGAATAAATAATTGTTTGGACCAGGTAATTCATCTTTCTCCTCTCTTTATTTATAGTGGATTAATATTTTCAATTATGTCTCCTTTTTTTAGTATTTCAGGGCGCAACTTAGAAACTAGGGTATACGCAAACTGTAGATCATTGGTTTGCGCATACGTAGCCCTATATGCGACTATTTGAAAAACAAACATCATATAAGTATCCCTATATGCGACTGTGTAATATGTATCTCGCGTACAATTATGTGGATATGGTTTTTAAAATGTTACTAACTCAAAAAATGGTTTAAATCTTGCAAGATTGTGCTAGAGTGGAGATAAAGAGAGCATGAGGAGGTGGATGTTGCAATGGAGAGAGATCTAGGGGCCCAGATGGACTTAAAAATATGTGGGTTGTATAAGTTTTTGGATCTCAAAGGAATGAGGGCTCAAGTGAGACTTCTCGAGATGTTACTGAACTATTAGGATCCAGATACAGAGACCTTCAACCTTGATGGGCAACCATTGATGATTGAAGTTGAGGACATCTACTTCTTGGTAGGATTGTTTCTTTGGGGTGAGGTGGTCAACCTCAAATCCTAGGGAGCTGGGAGTGGAATGAACATAGAGGACTACATAGCCACTCATTACATTGTAGGGACCGAGAAGGTAGGGAGCCAACTCCTGATTAGAGCAATCAACAATCTAAGTCTCAATATTGTTTTCCTAGTGTTGACATGGATCAAAGAGTCAACCTCTTTGTGCTAGGCATCGAGGCCACTTATGTTCTATTCAGTGAATTGCTTGCGACCAATGGTTTATGAATCGTGCACCTCACTGCTGGCCAACATGAAGAGCCAACTGGTAGACTGAAAAATGGATATAAAGAGGAACTTTGGGTTCACTTCTATCCTATGCAGTTTTTTATTTGAGCAAGTTCTAGGCTTGGGCCCTAGAGTCGATATTGTTCTACGTGGACCTCACGATCCATACATGGCACGGTGGACCGAGGTGATGAGGCGACAGAGGGGTATTTGAGTTCCAGCACCCTACAACGATGAGTTTTTATTCTGGTGGAGTCGGTAGGTGATAGCCCTGGAGGACTACCCTTATGCAGGGATTGACTTCAGAGGATATTCGTACATGTCGTTACCACTAGGTTCTGCCTACGAAGACATAGGTATGAAAAAGTTTTTGAATAATTCATTTTTTTTGTATTTTTGTATAAGAAAACAAAAATATTTTTGGATGATGTCAAGTACTAACTAAACATGTATGTTACACATATGTGGTTCTGTGAAGGCCAGAAGAACTTCAACGAAACTGGTGGAGGCACCAGGGGGATGAGCCAGTGGGAGGGGACGCTAATAGAGTGCTTCAAAACATGCATGGAAACTTGTCTCATTTGAAGCAAAAGATTCCCATGGTTCAGGTAGAGGATCTGTCGGAGGAGATGTAGCGACAGGTGGTAGGTGTGCCCCAGGTGTGCCCCATCTTGGGTATGAATGTTTCGGTGTCTCGCAAATGCCATAGTATGATATAATGACACAAATCTAGCGCCACATGCATAGATGTTGTAATTATTGTATGATCGGACGTATATGTATTTTGAGCGTGTGAGACCCAATTTTGTACTATAACACCATATTTTTGGAGAGATGAAATATATATAAAAATATTGGTCTTCGGATTTACTCATATTACAATGTATACATTGATGAAAGTGTTTTCTTTGCTTTAGTTATGTGAAAATTTCCAATCTAAAAAAAAATTAACATATGCACCATATACATAATTAGAAATTCTAGGTATGTGATGATAAGTAATAAAATCAAAATGTCGTTCCAAAATTCATACCTGTAAGAATCATCGGAGTAGAGTAGGTTCTTGCACACGAAAAATGTCATTCAACTGACATACTACTAACTAGAAGTCCAGTTGAACTTCTAAAGAACCAATACCATGTGAAATGGCATCACATAAAATTTCTATGACGCTATATTCGACCACATTATTCATTGATGGACATAGGAAAATGCCACATGAATAGAAAAGTAGACCCTCAGGTTAGTAAACAATCCAAGTGGTGGAAGCCAAGTTCCATGTTTGATGACTGGCCCCATCTGCAAATCCTAAGTAGACTGAAGACTCCATTGACATCTTCCAACCAAGGGAAAACTTGATAAGAAAGATGAAGATGAAAAAAGGGGAAAATATATATACACTAAAATACATTAGTATACAAAGAGTTATGCCCAAGCTTGGGGCTCAAGTGTAATATATTTTCAAGTAGATCCCATTCCTGGGCTCAGCCAACATATTTCCTTCATAATATTCTAATTCATAGGATCCTTTTTCTAATACATGTCGCATGATATAGGGGTCGTGCCACATGGGTTTGAACTTGCCTGCCCCTAGTGGTTCTTTGTCCTGGTCATACAAAAGGACCAAGTCACCCTCAACATACTTCCAAGGAAAGACAAACTTATCATATTGGACCTTGACACATCATTTATTCTCTTCTATAGTCATGGAGGCATCTCGACGCTACTCATCTAGACTCTCTAGGTGTACGAGGCGTTGCCCGAGATCAGAGGTGTCAGGTAGGAGCGTAACTTCCAATATAAGAAAAGGGATTTCACATTCAATAGGTGGGATCGAATCCACATTGTTCACTAAATAGAAAGGATAAAAACTAGTGTAATTCTTAATCGAGGTTTGGTATGCCCAAAGTGTTGGATAAAGCATGATATGGCAGTTAGATTTTCTCTGGCTGACATTTTTCTACAAAATGGTCTTGAGAGACTTGTTCATGGCCTCTACTTGTCCATTTTTCCTAGGGGTAGTATGGAGAAGAATGACCATGTTTAAACCCCAGTTTCGATGTTATTTCTTTGATCATTTCATTCTGAAAGTGACTGCCATGATCAGTGACAATCTCACTCGATATCCTGAAACTGACTATAATTTGATTGAACATGAAGAATGAAAAAATATTACCATTGGATTTAAATGTAGGAATGGCCTTATCCCACTTATTAAAGTATTCGAAGACCACGATAATGTGTTGAGTCCCCCCAACCAAAGTTGGGTTACAATCCAAAAAATCCATCCCCCACTTGGTGAAGGGATCGATGGTAATGACTGGATGGAGAGGGGTTGGATGCGAGAACATTTTTCGAGTGAACACATGGCAGGGGTGACACTTCTTAACCTCTTCGATACAATATTTAAAAATAGACGGCCAAAAATAACCGGCTCACAAAGTTTTATGGGTTGTCACATGCCAGGATAGAAGACCACAACAAGCCACACTATGGAAGTCATTTAGAACAGACTCAGCTTCTTTGTGAGTCAAGAAATGATGCAAGATATATTCTACTCCTCGATGATACAAAGTGTCACCGATGATAAGGTAGTTCTTAGCTTGGTATCATATACGTCGTCGGTCATCTCTCGAGTGATGCTGAGGGAACTTCAAAGTTTGAAGATAGACCACAATATCTCCATACAAGGGGTCTGATGATGAGATGAGGAAAATGTGTTCATCCACAAATGAATCAACATGAGTAACATCCTCATCTAATCAAGGGATTTCGGATATTAACTTTGCAAAAACTAGCGATTTCTTGGATTTCGCAGAACCGAAATCGAGATCAAATTCTTGTAAGATGACAATCCATTTATTGTATTTCCCCCCTATGATATGCCTATTAAGGACGTATTGAAATGGATTGACATCGAAAACCACATTAGTTTTGGAAAGCAATATATAGTGTTGCAATCGTTGAGCTATGTTAATGACAGCCAAAGCTAGCTTTTCAACATGAGAATATTTGAGTTTAGGGCCGACTAAGTTTCGACTAAGATAGTAAATGACGTGCTCACAGTGCTCATCATCCTCCTGAAACAAAACCGTACCAATCATCTCTTCGGACACGGCTATATAAAGAAAGTGATATATATTGTGGTCTGGAGACTTCAACAAAGGTGTCGATACCAAGGATTTCTTCAAAGCATCGAAGGATTCATGGGCTCGCTCATCCAGATAAAAGGAGTGTCCTTCGTTAAGAGATGCATGAAACCCTTAGTAATATTGGCATAGTTCACTATAAACCATCGTAAAAATTCAGATTTCCCCTGTAAACCTTGAATTTGATGAATAGTGCATGGGGGATGAAATTGAAGTATTTCCTCAACCTTTAACCGATCCACCATGACTCCGGTCTTAGAGACTAACAATCCTAGAAGTCGACCTGACCTAATGCAAAAGATGCATTTATGAGGGTTCAAACGGATGCAGTAATGGCGACATCTTTCAAAAACTAGCCAAATGTTGGTAGGGTGATCCACTCTCTTACGGAAGTGAGCAACGCGATCGTCAAGATAGGATTCAAATATATGCTTGAGATCGTGAAACATGAAGGTCATAACTCATTGGAAGGTTGCTCTGGCATTCTTAAGGCCGGAAGGAATTTTCTGGTGTGGGAATTAACCCCAAGGATAAATAAATGTCGTCTTATGTTGTTCCTCGAGCTTAATCTGAGTTTGGTTATACCCTAAAAATACGTCCATGAAATAAAAAACTTTGCTTCCTGCACACTCATTGAGAGTCTGATCAATTAAGGGTGTCAGGAAGTTGTCTTTAGGACATGAATTATTCAGGTCTCGAAAATCCATGCATACATGGATGGTTCCTTTCTTTTTATTCACAGGAACGATATTTTATACCCATTCAGTCAAGGGAACCAGGTAGATAAAGACAACGTTAAGAAATTTTTCTACCTCTTCCTTAATAGTAGGGGCCTTCCTAGGATTGAAATCTCTAATTCATTGTTAAACATGTTTAGCATTAGATTAGGTTTTAATATCATGTTCGACAATTTGAGGGTTTATTCTTGGCATCTCTTCATATGACCAAGTGAATACATCATGGAATTGATCAAAGAAATAAGATTTGATACCAATTGATAAAACAAGCATAAGAACAAAAAGACGGCGGAAAAGGCTCACTAGCCAACACTCTCTTATATTCAAACCAATGGTACATATTTATTGTACAATGGGATATGCCACCTCATAGAGAGATTTTCTCTAGATCCTAAAATCATGCATGATGACTAGGCTAGGCAATATTAACTAAATCAATAGTCATCACTTGACAATATATTACTAAAATCCTAAATGAATAATACAAATATAGGTGAAAATTAGACTTAGTGATTGGTCAAGGTAAGCCATAGGATAACAATTCCCCTCCTCAATAACAAGTTCGATCAATAATACCAATAGTAAAGCATAAATTGGTATCAAATACAAGTCTTCATACTGAAACTCCTGAGTTGATCCTCAATGAAGAACTGCATGAAAAACTACCAATATGGATGTTGAATTTGTTCATCTAAAATGAACTCGAAGAGAGCTGAGATATGGAAGTGAACAACTGAAATATATGACCATTTCATGATTTCTTGACAATTTGATCATTTTGCCAAGTATTTGAGCTAGAAGAATCTAATGTCTTCTGCTAATTGGTGAACATGTAGTATCACCACTCTACTATTAGTGAATCACTAAAAGTGATCTCTAAATATGTTGTTTGGGATAACCATTGACCAATTGATACCATGTATCTAATGGTTTTTGGATGGCCACTAACCAATTGTGACACTTTTAGGTGTCCAACAACATCCCAATGTATATTGTGTATGATTCAATTGCAAGTCATTGAACCATAATCCTATCAAAGTCTTCCATATCTGGAAAATATCACTATGTAATCATGTGAGGAAGGATGCATGCAATTTGTTCACTTAATGTAAACTCCAATCTAATGAGAGCGAACCAAGAGAAGTGAATCAAATTCTAGTCTAACACATCCATGAAAATACCTAACAACTCAATCAAATTCCAAGCTGCAATGCAGAAGGTTCCTCTTTTCCTCTGCTAGGTTGAATGACCATCTATGTGAACCAAACGTCCACATCATTTCTATCAAAATAAAAATCAACATCCCAATTATGTATGATTCAACTTAAACTTATTGACCCATAATTATGCTAAAGTCGGTCATCTGCAGATCATAGTTTCCCATTTGTAATATTTCATTCCCATATGTCATACTTGATGTTTGTTGTTGTCAAAACTTTCTGTCTGACAACTATCTTCAATTCCATCATCAATTCCCCCCTTTTTCAGCTAAAAGGAGATACCACAAGTGGTTTCATGAACCATCATTACTAGAATTTTGAGCGCCCCCCCTTAAGGTGCATGAGAGTTTCATCATTGTACTCCCTCCTTCTATTCTCAAGAGAGTACCATACTTGTTCCATTTGAGTACAACACAAAGTGGGCATGTGAAAAAAAAACCCATGTTATCTCATCCCGTGAGGGCCATGCTCGAAATCTATGGCATAAGGGGACCACTTATGTAAGGTAAAAGAATGTTATGTTCTACAAGATTGTTATTTACTAGAGATTGAATTATTCAGTAAGACTGATATAGTTGCTTGGTTGTTGATCACCATTGCCAAGGATCAATCCACTCATAGTGAATCTTCAATCTTGCATTTTTCTTGAGTGTTGAACATCTGTCTGAAGAATGGTTATGCTGGAAAATATGGAAATCGTAAAACTGATTCTCCATCTGACCAATGTGATTACAATTTTGGCACTTCACATTATTATGTTGAACTTGAACAAGTGAAAGTGAATCTTCTTAAAGGAATCCAACACTTTGGAACTGGATTGGTCTGGAATAATCAGGAATATGAAAGGTAACTTCCTTGTCATATCCAAGTCCTATTATATTCTTGTTGTAAATGATTTCTTCCCAAGGTCTGATGATGGTCTTGGAAAGAGTATTCTGAACCTATTTCTTTGAAATCTGTGGAAGTGGATTTACTGTATGTTGTTGCATCATTGAATTGTTTTCTTCACTAAACTCAATAGATTTTTTTTGAAATGTAGGTTCATGAATAGCTTCACCTTCATATGCATATGCAATTGTCTTACTTAGTTTCCCATTCACTAATTTTTTATCAAAATCATCATCATAATCATCATCATCATCATAGATAAGATTGTGCTGAACAAAAACTAGTTCAAAACACTTCACTAGCTGTTGATTTTTGAGATCAGTCAACTCATCATTCAATAGTTGGGATAGAGATTGAATAAGTCTAACTTTATCTTGGGTCACTTCAAATAAGTTATCACTTATTGAAGAGTTTATTTGTTCAATATCATTTTGTTTCCTTCAGTGGTGTTTATTAGAGTGTTCAGTAACTCTAATAATTCTAGATTTTGAGCCATTTCAAAAACACTAAAAGAGGTCTCCTTGTGCAAGTAGATCTTGACTACAGAAGAAGGATCGACAGAAAAAGTATTATCTGCAACTCGCTCACTTGAATCATGCTTGAACTTCATTCTCTCTTGCTATTAATGCTCACTTGAACTTTCCTCTCTTGAACTTTCTCCCAGGAAGTTGAGGATGTCGGTTACCACTGAAAATGCACCCAAAACTTTGATGTTTACAATGATTTGAGTTAAACTACTAAACCTTGTCAATTTCGACTCAAAATGACTCTAGGGTGTTGGGCTTAGCCAAAAATGCACCTTATGAAAAATTCAATTCAACTCAACTTGATTTCAAGAAGACAAGTAAACTTACAAAAGGGCAATTTGCAAGTTACAATAAATCCTGATTCTGAAGTTGAATTACTCTTCAAATTTGAATGAGTTGTCGATGCTTTTGAGTCTAGTTCTCCTTTTATTACGATCTTGAATTATTCATTGCTTTAGTATTCTTTGTTGATGCTTGAATGTATGTGCATGAGTAACATTGTTCTTGAGCTTGTGTGTGTTGCATTAAATGTTAAAATTGTAAGTTTGTTTATGTCAAAATTAGACAGTAAACATGATAAGCCTCCATGAAAATTTCACCACAACACACTACGCAAGGTGTACCTAAGATCCCCTTATTCAATTTCAGGTGGATCTAAGATACAGAGAAAAAGACTTCAATTTTATTATAAGTATCTCTCTTACGAGACTACATACAATGGGAAGGCTACAATGTACTTTATCCTTCACCATGCTTTAACAAGGCTTTCAATTCATAACATTTCTCTTATTCTCTCAAATATTTAAGAAAATAATAAATGTCTTCTCAAAAAACCAGTTTCTTACAACCTCAGTTCGTCACTCACTTACAAATTTTTCTAAGTCATAAAGAAATAACGAACATCTCTTACTCATGCTCACTCTCATTTACAAATGAGCAAAAAATATTACATTTACTCACCTGCATATCTTCATGTTAAAACAATTTTCGGTCCTTCATCTTATCCTTCATCTGGTCCTCAATCTAGTCGTCAATACAAACCTCGATATGAACAAATATTTTTGCAATGACTTGGATAATTTAATATCAGTTTCAAAAAAAACAATTTGCGTGAGGATATTCTTGTTGAAACGAGTATTTGCTTCAGATCTACGTTCACCCTATATCTTCTTATATCTGCGTTTTTGATGGCAATGCAGTATCAACAATAAATCACAGATCTTCATTCATGTTTTTTTTATGGGCCCACCACGTTCAGATGGTTGAGAAAATTGTTGAGGATATTAAAGAGCGTTGTCCATGCAACATATCAGGATATTGTGGGTGTGTGTCCCACTGTGTATGCAATTTTGTTTTTGTTTTGTTGTTCTTGTAGATGCCATGTGATTCCATGTGATATCTTGAACTACTTCTATGAGGGTACAAACAAATTCTTTTGGTGCATGAATCATGAAGATCGCTTCAGATCCTGGGTAGATCTATGGAATGGGAATGAGCTCGAAGTTGCCCACATTGCTTGGAGGAATTAGAAGCTATTCCAGATCCACCATTCACATTTTGCATCACTTTGTGGACATATTTATGATATCCAGGTTGTGCATAAGTCTTCAAATGAAGGTCGATGGAGGCACCATGTTGTCTACAAAACTGCTGCAAATTTTATGGAAGAAAAATATTTCACGTGCTTGCTGAAACCGCTAGACCTCTAGGAGTCACGAGAAAACTTCAATGGACCATGAAATTTTTATGAATTACTCAAATTCGTAGCATCTTGAGTTTGAAATCCTCACCATCCATGGTTGGCAGCAGATCAGGAAACACAAGCAACACAAAGGCAACTCTCTGTTCTTGTTGGGAATATTTGCATCAATGGTTGTCCATATCACAAATCTGATCGTTGGATGCTATAAATGTGGAAAATTGTAATCAATTTTGTGGATAAAATCTCATCAACAAAAAATCAATCGAAAAAACTGAAGATACCCATTTGGGTAATAACCTAGGCATTCCATTTGCAACTTCTATCGCAGAAAACAAAAACTTTTGTTCAGAGAAAAATCATTTTTCATTTGCAGCGTCTATTTTCCATTTTGAGGAGAAAATTATAAGCAAGTTTTTGTCTTTAAACATTGATTTGTTTAATAAATACTTGGAGGTATTTGATAGATATATAAAATACCTTTCCAAGGCTATGCTATATGCTTAATTTGGATTTGTATGGAGGCCGAAATATGGATTTTAATGGCTACATATTCCACAATTGGACAAAATATGTGTCTTATGGGATGAATATCTTTAAAACATAGATGAATCTTGAGAAAAAAAAATACCCTTTGGTGCGCCTTGGAATCTAGTTTCCAATGCAACTAAAATTGTGAAAAATAGATAAATATTGAAAGAGAAATCTATTTTTGACCAATAGAGACTCCCAAATCAACAAATTTTCCCTTCAATAATGTCTTCTCCTTGGATTGCGTGTAATTTTAGTGATGCATATTTTCTTCATTGGCTCATTGAGTGCTTCATCTTTTCTTCATTCTCTATCCACCAGATTGATCGTCGGATCAAGGGTCTATTCTCATCTTTGAAGACATTCCTTCAAAAATAAATCCATACTAAAAACAGATCGGGTCTTTGTTACAGTAATCAATACAATCCATGATACAGTCCGTCATACATTCCTCGATACGGTCCTCAATATAGTCCTTGATACGGTCGTCAAAACGAAACTACACTCAAGAAAGTTTCTCTTCCTTCACAATTTTCACCATGGCTCTGATATTTTCATCCTCTTTACAACATGGAGAAGCTATTAGGACCTTAAGACAATAAGAGCTCTAATACCAATTGATAAAACAAAGAAGCTCTGATACCAATTTATAAAACAAGAATAAGAACAACAATATGGCAGAAAAGGTTCACTGGCCAACACTCTCTTATATTCAAACCAAGGGTACATATTTATAGTACAATGGGAGATGCCACCTCATAGAGAGATTTGCTCTATATCCTAAAATAATGCATGATGACTAGGCTAGGAAATATTAACTAAATCAATAGTCATCACTTGAGGATATATTACTAATATCCTAAATGAATAATACAAATATATGTGACAATTAGACTTAGTGATTGGTTAAGGTAACCTATATGCTACTAAGAATTCTTTGAAGAGTTCGGTGTACATCATAATTTCTTCCGACGAACAATCTGCACCGATGTATACATTTTCAACATTTCCAGGAATACGAGAGATATTGATCGTGTGGTAGGAGATATACTCACCATGTTTCCTTTGTTATAAATCTTGTGCATATCAAGTGGAACTATGGCGTGACCGACTATCTCTCTCAAGGTAGATCAAAAATCATCTTGTTTGATTCTAGCAAGCTCTGGGAGAAAATAAGAGCGGTGGTGCATATCATCCCATGGCCTGTCAAAACCATTCATGGCCTCTACGATTTCTTCATCCGAGGGTAAATTATCATCGAGGCAATCATGTGAGCAAGATGATGAAGTGGTCCATACGAACTTGAGAATAGAATCCTCCTCATACATCTGTGAGGTGAAAGGATATGGATCGAAAAAAGAGTCAAGAGTAGCATGATACGCTATCTCTACTGTCAATAGTAGCATAGCCATTCCAGTATGTGACTAACCTTCACACGATGTAGTCGAGGAAGGTAGGGTCCAAGGATCGTTAAAATATGAAGTGTCGAAAGGAACAAACCTCATTGACGAAGCAGACTTACTGGACATGGCATAGATATGATGAACCGGTGCCATGAAATTGAAGGTAGCCATAAGGGATGAATACATTTTGACATCGATATTCTCAGTTTTCGGTTGAGAATTATCGATCACAGGGATCGACAGTCCAACCGATGCATTAGAGCTAGCATACTCAAAGGACAACTGGTCGATTTTCATGATCTTCCCATCATGAGAAAAGAAAATAGTAGGGAAGACGAATGATATGATTGCAGTCATAACATAAGTCCAATTGCGTCCTAGTAACAAGTTATAGTTGAGGGGTGCATCAACCACCTCGACATCCACCTCCAGTGTCTCCCCACCTAACTGGACCGGGAAGGCAGGAAGAATACTGTGAGGGAGGAAAGAATGACTGTCAAAAGAAGTCAACATGGTTGGAGACTGAGAGAGGGTCGAAGAGCCGAGGGATTTCCAACATACCATGGATATCACACATGTTGCAGCACCTTCATCAATAACAATATGTTTGATGGTATACTTTTAGTAATCCACATGGATTTTGAATTCCACATGGTAAGACAAACGAGGCTTCACATCCATGACATCAAACTTGATAATGCACATGGATCTAGATCTCCTAACATAGATAAAAAGGCATTCCTTTATGAAGGACAGATCTGGAGTACCTCCAGAGTCGACATCGCACAAGGGGTTTGACCTAGATCCTCAACAATAGAGTAATTTTGAGTAGCTATAACATTAGGATTGTGGGTAGAATGCTTAAGTACTCCTTTCTAAATATGAGGCGAGGGCTCTAGTTTTTCGATCTGTAAAGGTACCTTTGGAGGAGGGGGAGACTCTAGACCGGATACAGTCTATGAATAACTATAATCATGAGACCGAGTGGCTACGTTAACCTTAGACTTAACCATATTGATGTATAGACGGTCATCATCTTGCGTTGATGGGTTTTGACTTCTACTCTCCACATTTTTGGCATTCGAGGAGCTCGAGGCCATGTGTTGCTTATGTGGAAAATGATTCGTTAGCACAACGGGTGGTAGAGATAAAATCCTTGCAGCTTCTGTAAGTTTGGGGTACAAGTGGGTAAGGTGATCGTCTGTACAAATCTTGAAGGGAAACTTCACCTTTCACCTTTCTTTCTTTCCCTCACCAGCATTATTATTTGACCTCTCATTATCACCATTTTCCTTGGGATTATTATTATTCTTCCCACCCTTACAATTTTTACCAAGTCCTTTCTTTTTATTCCCTCCTAGTTGTTGGTTACCATTCAGGTAGGTTAACAATTGCACATAATGTACATTCATCAATTGAGTGGGAGTTGAGGACACAGATGAAGCTGACCCTCCTACAGACTGGTTTAGAGACAATTCTTTCAACTAGTTTGTCACCAAGTTTGCAGATTTCACATTGGCATAGCCTACAATGCCATCAGCATGAGGACCAGGCTTTTGTCTAGGGTCATAGTTTGACCTTAGTGCGGCTGGAATAATTCCATATAACATCCCAGACTGAGCATATATAAGATCTAACTGTTGGGATTTTAAAATCACTTCTTCCTCAGATGTAACCCTATATGTAGAAACATCCTTCAAAATATAAGGCTATAGAGACTTAAGGAACCACTCTAGCAAGAATTCCAAAGGTATGTAAGCCTTGATCAACCTTTTCCATATACGCCACTCTTGGATGTGATCCGAGATATGGGTGGCTATGTACTGATGGAAGGCCGACAAAATTTCTATGTCAGCATCATAACGAAATGAAAATTGGAAGTGGTTGAGGAAGACTAAAACCATTTGATTAAAATTTTCGTACGTCCCCCTTGGTGTCTCTATGTACCATTTCATGGAAACCCCTGTTAGGGTGCGTTGAAACAATATTAAACGAATAGAATCATCATTAATGGAATTAAAAGAGCACCAACGATGAAAGGTAGTGATGTGATCACCAAGATCCTCACCAATATTTCCTTCGAATTTCAGAATATCCGACGGAAGTTTGGTGGGCACGGGAGGCCATGTCAGATAATGACACATAGGTTCATTCATTATTCTAGACAATTCTGACAAATTGAGCATGGCCAGAAAAGGGAGACAGGGTTGCAACTTCTGTCCCCAAGCTCTCGGGAAAGATTGTTGTTGGGGAATCACAACCCATTGTTATAACCCTAAATTGCACCAGACATGCATGCCTGGTGTTGGTCTAGAGTCTGTACTTAAGGATTTTAAAAAGTACAGTGTCTAGGCATCCGAAAGTTAGTAAGATGTAAAAAGGTAGGCAGGTATACCTTTGGGAAAGGAAGCTAGGGTTGATTTCTAGGTTGTTGTTGTATGGCTTCCAACTGTTCCTGTATGTTTATATCCCTTTCAATTGTAGCTCATGAACATTCAAGTTCTACCCGGGTGTTAGCCATTTTAAGTATAGTATCAAAGAGATTTAAAGCGATGTGGGTTTGATCTGTCAAGTTGGGTTCAATATTGGGTTGTCTTACAACACGGACAGTCATAGAGGAATAGAAAATTTTAAAGAAATCTGAAAGTTTTTATGCTGTATCAATTTGATTTTATAAAAGAGAACTTTAGAAATCAATATTAAAAGCAAAATGCAAACTAAAGTCCTTTTTCCGTAACTGCGTTATATTTGAAATAAATGGTGTATGAATTATGGGGAAAAACATTAAGTTGTCTATAGAATAAGGCTCCTATTGAGAGAGAATCTTACTCCGTAAACAGAAGAAGAAAATAAGATAAGAAATGGTATGATGAAGCATAAAATATGACAACCTAAAGATTCACAAGTCTTGTACCTGCTACTAGCTGATACAGAGGAAAAAATGTAAACAATAGATAACTAAATATTAATCACTACAGTAGAAGTTTTACTAAATTGTAATGCAACCTTCATCATATGTATATAAGTGAAATAAGAATGAATATGAAATAACAGAGAGAACAAACTCATAATAGAGTAGTGACGGAATTAGGAATCTCCGGATTGCTTTGTATTAATTCTCGAAAGAGACAGTCTCTATTACAATTAATCAAAAAGGTCCAGCCTTTTTTCTTTCTTCAAAATGTATATTTATACAATTTTTTTATGCGCTGGAATCTCAATAGTTCCAGAGGTTTTTGGTTACAATCAAAGGAGTTGAAACGTTTCGTTTCTTTATCTCTGTTCTCATTTGGTGCCCGAAACCTGCCTCTTCGCATGCTCTGTGCAAATAACACACTTCTCCACTAGCTGTGATATCAACTTAGATGGCTCTGCTTGATTATTTGCCTAAAAAATATAGCAGTCTTTCATCAATAGCGACAACTTTCCTTCCACCTGTTGATCTTTGGCATTGATAGAGCATAATAGTATACTTGGTTTAATTATCCATTTGCCTATTTGCACTATGTCTGTTTGAGTTATTTGTGATATTTCGGCTAATTATCTTTCTTCATTTTCCTTGATATTTAGCATATATTTAGCTGTATTGATCTGACCTAGTATCTCCATGCCACTTTCACCATCGGAACCCAACCAAATCTCACTTAACAAATCAAAAATTTCTTTGCAAGATTTCCTTAGCTTCATAGCTTGTTGTTTTCCTTTGGATATATTTCACTCCCATTATTTCAACAAGATACTACCCCTGGTCTGCTCTGCGATGGGAAAAATAGAACTATTGCTTGTTTCCCTTCTCGTTGTGGCTATAATAGCCTCCTTGAATGCCACCCGAGCTGCTCCAGCTTCCCTTTCTTTAAGAGAGAGGTTTTCAAACATCTGATCAATGAGTTGGAAGCTGCTTTGAATTGTTTCTAATTTAACAAGTAGACCCCGCTACGTCGTCGATAACATTTTTCTGATCTCTATTGCTTGGGATTGAAATATACCGATATCGATTACCTGGCTTTCGGCGAATTCTAGTTTGGCCCGAAGCTGCTCTATCAATTCTCTCTGCTAGCTTATCTAAGTCTGACTCGTCTGAACCATCAACTGTGTCTATTCAAGATCGACTTTAATCCACTCGATTTATTTTTGATCTTCTATTCTTGTTTGCTCTAAAGTCACACTTGCCTGATCTTTAGCAGCAGCCTCTGTTGTAGCTAGTTTAGCCTCTAGCGACTTGATCAAACGATTTTTTTGTTTTAGCTGATATTTTAGGGTCTCGAATGAATATTGGTTCACCGTGGTGAAATCCCCCAATGTTCCTGCTATTTGCGTCGCGAATTCTTCTTTCTTCATATTTCTCCCATCAGTTAAAATTTGAAAATTCTTAGAGACAACTCCTGCCTCTTGGTAGATTTCTTGTCTCACAACCACTTTCCTCTTTTTATCGAAGAAGAATTCATTCAGAGGTAGCTCTTATACTGATATAGGTGTCAATTTTTCACCCAAAATCCAACATGCATCCAGGATCTCCTTTGCAGACTGTAGGGGGGTAAATGAGGCGATGGGATTGTCGACCTGTTTAGAATATTTCTCGGGAGTAATGACCGAAGTTGGCTCGCTTGGAGGAACGGAAGCCTCAGCTTCCTGTTTCGGGGCCCCAACTTTCTCTTATTTATCCTATTGTTCTTCTTGGCCGGGTGATGAATCTTTGGAGCCTTCGGCCTTTGTTTTCTGCACCTCCACGGTCATTGGATTCTCACCCCGTAATACTGGAGGAAGGAAACTCCGCCTATGCTCTTGGAATCTAACAACATAGGCCCTCTCTTCGGGAGACAAGGCTTGTATTCAAGCCAAAACTTTGTCATAAGATGTCGTGCCTCAGAAAATATCATCATGAGGTGAATTTTCATGCTCAAATCTTTTAAGGCCACAACTGGCCAAATGATTACTCATGACCCTGTGTGGATCATGTTTCTTGAATTCAATGTGAATCAACTTTATATCTTCTAGGGTTGTTTCCTCAGTCTTTGCATTCCCAAAGTCTAATAATGAATAGGTGTTTAAATGAATAGGAAAAGGTGGCCATACTGTTTTTTAAAACCCTTTCAGTTCTTTACTTATACTGCCAATTACGGTTTTCCTGGTGATCTCATGACAAGCCAGCCTGTCAGGCATAAGTAAGGGTAAAGCATGCGGAGGGACGAAAGAGACAAAAACCCTGATGTATGAAAATTCTTTCTCCATGTACCAATCGACCACTCTGCTTAAATTTGTCGTGATGCTATCCGATATCCTGGGTGGCAGATTACTGAAGATGGCAACATGCATCGGTACCATTACCCAGTTGAATATTTCATATACGAAATCCGAAGCCTTGTCCTCCGAAATCTTAGAATGGTATACATGGACTGGCTCAACATCTAATGGATCCCAGCTCCAATTCATGGAACATACTGCGTCCATGAGGTATGCAGACATAAAAAATGAAGCAGCTTTCCCGCTTGCTTTCTGCGTCTGATATTCTGTAATCCAACTAGTCAGACTATCTGATAACATTTTGGCCCAGTCGAAAGAAGAGCCTTCTGCTACTGTGTATATCAAAGACAAACGTGGGAGGAAAAAATGCGTGGTGTCTTCCCTCCCGTACAATCTACAGGTCATCATCGCTATGTATTTGAACTGTGGTTCCAAAGAAGATATGGAATAAATTCCATTGTTGTCTGCTCTAAACTTCATTGGGTGTGAGACCCAATCCTTGATCAAATTAGATAAACTTTTCATGTATTCCTCACATTCCTTCTATTTAAAACCCTCTATAAGCTCTGCATTGGATGTGAAGTCCAATGTGGGTGGTAACTTGTACATCATCTATAAGCTTTCTAGTCTAAAGGTCCCAACAATGACCTTCTGCTAGTTGATGATGGTTCTGGTAGGGATGTCTACATGATCTAGCACCCATCAGATCATGTCATAGTAAGGCAGAAGGTGTGGCCTAGCCGCTACTTTGTGCATCTCTACTTGGACGACGATATTGTATTTGGTAGTCATGTCGTCTTTCTCGTTGTCACTGGAATCATCTGAACAATTCACCAACTTTGATTGCAAAACCTCTGAGACGTATGACTAGGTTCATACAGAATCAACGCTTTGAGGTGAAGTGTCCGAAACATTATCAGAACCTTGTCCCGAAACCTCAGTGCTTGCCTTGGATGCTTTTCACGGGGCCATGATAGGAGATTGTAACTTAGCTCTTCTGCAATAAAAATGCATATACATATAGAAGTTAGCTTACTGAGAAAAACTTCTCTGTGCGGGATAGAAATGAACTTTATGAATAAAGTAGGAAGCAACAAATATATATCTTCAACCATTTAACATATCGATGTCCTTATGAATAGAATGGTCCAATCATATTTAGATAGAGATTTTGGCAATAAAAATCATATTCTTACTTTTCCGTTTCGCCTTATTTCCAACTAATGCCATAAAATTTGACGATTCGTGGCACAAGTTGGCGCAAGGAACATTTGAAATTACCTTGTAAACTGTGCATTATTATCATTTGCATTAAACATTGGTTATGCTGGCTTGGCTTCCTTAATCAGGATTTAAATCAACATTTCGACGTTCGCTGTATCGGGACTTTTAACTCTAACTTTTCGAGCCTCTAAAACCTGAGATTGTGATGATTAGATTTAATTAAGCAAGGACATAACTAGTATTAAGTGTTTTAATTGATTATTCTTTAATTTATATCATGACTTTGCGACTCGGGACTTCAAAGGTATAGTTTCTGGGAGGAATGTATGTCGAGTCGCGAAATCCCGAGAAACTTAAATCATGGTCAAAACTAAACAACCCTGACTCTAACCTGGGTTACTTAGGTAAAAGTTTCGTGGCTTCGTCTTTTGGAGTTTTAGCCGTAATTTTTTAGGATAGAGTGAACGTCGAGACGCAAAATCCCAACAACACTTGACTGGGGTTTACATGGTCTTACTCTTAGCTTTCACCTGAGGTAAGCTTTTAAAACTTTTTGCGACCTTGCACATCAGGGTTTCTCAATATTGTGACTTGTAACTCCCGAAGAGTGATATTATGAGGTACAAAAAGAAACAACCTTTGTTTAACGATAAAAAGTGGTAACTTATGAAACATCACATCCCCCGCTATTTCGCATGTCGAGACTACTGAGATTTTCAATAGGTGAATGTCACAAAGTGAAAAAGAACTTAAGAATCGACATTTGAATTTTAAAATAGATTTGAACCAAATGACAAAGGCGGCTCCAACATAGGCTCCAACTAGGGATCCCATTTTCCTATGAGGCGGGAAGAACAGTAGACCACGTGCCTGTATTGGGTAAATGGAGTCACCGGTTTCACTTCTGTGAAACTTTCTTTAGGGAAAAGATAAACAGAGGGAAGAAAATATTTTTGTCTTTCACTGCTATAAGGATTTTCAATACTCAAATATATTTCTCACTCCGCTACAGTCCCTTTCACAAATTTCTCTTTCTCTTTACTGAGTTTAGGTCTGCATTAAGACAAATCAAAATAGTTCAAGGAAATCCAACAGATCTTGCAGTTTTTGGCTTACACCCAACAAAATTTATTGCATTTTTTTTAATCGGGGGGTCCCGTCTGGACTTAGGATGTGGATCCAGTCTCGAGAAAGTTGATGACCAGATCCGACTGAAATTCATGTATAACATCCTTATAGATATCTCATATATTTCTTCACTGCCAGCGGGCATGTTTAGTACCTCAGTGAAGTTATCTGCCCCTTTTTTCCTAAATTTCCTTTCACCACTTTGAAATGTATTTATGCATTTAAATGCTAGACGAGGGCAATAATTTATGAATTTCCTTTCATCGTCTCTTCATACTAGATGTACAATTAG
Organism: Picea engelmannii; assembly: GCA_009831015.1. Taxonomy (NCBI): domain Eukaryota; kingdom Viridiplantae; phylum Streptophyta; class Pinopsida; order Pinales; family Pinaceae; genus Picea; species Picea engelmannii. The sequence continues at coordinate 1,292,131 of ML777996.1, read as the reverse complement.
ATATGACTTTCCTTTCATCATCTGTCTTATAATTTTCTTTTTAGAATATGAAGCAAGGGCAATCAGATTGGATGAGGGGTGATATCTGCGTAATATTTTGCAATGTAGGTCTGTCAACTTACTTTGATTACTCGGCGCCAACCTTCCTTTGACTTTCACAACACCTTGGTCTGCAGGGAGAAAAAAGGGGAAACATTTTTCTGGGGGTTTTCCTTCGAGTAAGCCTTAATCCTTCGAAACTGTTGAAAAACCTAGAAACGTTAGGACCCACCTATGCATAACTTGTTTAGTAAGAGACCGAGGATTTGTGAAGACCAACCTTCTTTCCAAAACATGCTTACAACTTTCAAAGTTTAAGCATAATCTCTTCTCCCTACGTATATAAATCCGAAAAGACATTTGGAATTTTTAAGAAGACAAATCTGAAGACCGAAAGAAAGGTGACGGACAGATGTTTGTATGCTGAGGAGCAGGGGTCGAAAATTAAAACCGCTTTTTTGAAAACCCTTCCCCAGAGATGCTTCACTTTTCTGTTTGTTTTAACTACCACCTATCTGTGTTTTAAGTTAAAATTATTAGGATCTAGAGCAAGTGACTGTACTTTTTAATAATCAATTAAGTAAAAACATTAGATTTATGAGACCTTTATGATGTTTTGGAGATCTCTTCTTTCTTAAAGAACAAAATTTTCAGGAGTTCGTACCTTTACCTTACCATTTTTAAAATAACTGAAAACCTTTTATGTCACCTATTTTCGGCGAATGCAAATCTCTGATACATGACCTTTTGTTTTCTCCCTTTATTCATTTAGTTTGCAAACCAAAATCCTATAAACACAAAGAGTGTCCGTTAAAAGAGTTAAATGTATTTGAAAACCGCGTATCTCTATTTATATTGACCTAATTAATAAAAATTGAAAACTTACCTCAAGGGAATCATGAAATAGAAAGAAAATACAAACCAGTATATACAATGGAAAACCTTGGAGAACCAATTATTTCATGTAGTGTTTTAGATAACGCCCATTGACAGGGGCGTTGAAGATTTTACCATCCAGATTTTCTATTAAAAATGATTTTTTTCCTTCAGAAGTTGCGGCTCTAAATGGTCCATACCAAATATGATCGAATTTACCATGTTTCGCCGAATCTTCCTTCCTAGCATCCCATCTTAAGAACAAATCACCTGGAATAAACTCTCTATCTTTTGCCTTACGGACAAATAACGTTTTCATGTCGTCTTGATATTTTTGCAATCTTTCGTCCACCTCGACCCTGTGCTGTTGTAATTCGATTAGCTGATTTATTCTCTTTGTGACATGGTTTGGTTCTTCTTTCTCATCTTGCCATAGTTTCATTACAGGAAGTGCCAAGTTTATAGGTCATACCATGCCACTCCCATATACCATCTGGAAAGGAGAAATGTCGATGGGTTTTTTTGTGCCAATATGATTTGCCCATAGTGCGTATTTTAAATGTACATGCCATGATCTCTTGTTATCGTTCCTCACTTTCTTAATTATGTTGATCAGACTCTTGTTTGAAGACTCAACCAGTCCATTTCCTTGGGGATAATATGTCATAGAATGGCCGAGTAAAATATTGTATTTTTGGCAAAAATTGATCATAGCCATAGATTTAAAAGCCTGAACATTATCTGTTACTATCTTTCGGGGGCAGCCGAATCTAGATAAAATATTTTCTTTTAGGAAATCTATTACCACTGAATATGTAGCCCTCCTAGTAGGAATAGCCTCTACCCATTTAGTAAAGTAATCTATGGTGGTTAGGATCCATTTGTGTTGAGCGTTGGAATGGGGGTTAATTTTGCCTATAAAATCTAGTCCCCACTACTGAAAAGGAGCCTCTGTTTTGACTGGCACTAAAGGTAATGCTGGGAGTTTATGCTTGCCTACAAACAGTTAGCAAGGGTCACAAACCTTGACTTTAGCATTTACATCTGAGAAAAGTTTAGGCCAATAATACCCTGCCCTCAGGATTTTATAAGTTATCGCTCTCCAAGCTTGATGTCCCCCACACACTCCTTCATGGAATTCACTTATGACCTCCTCTGTTTAAGATTCAACCAAAAAAACCAATAGGAAGCCAAGTGGGTCCTTCCAAAACAATTTACCCTCAGATACAAAGTATTTGACTGCATGTAGTTTTAGCGTTCTGGCTTTGGATGGAGATAAATCACTTGGGCACTTCAAAGTCAGTATGTAGGACACTATGTTTTTGTACCAATCAGAGGATGTAAACTTCTCTTTGATTCTGACTTCACTTATTTTCTCATATAGCTCATTCATATCTTCATCTTCTCCACATCCCTGTATTTTATTTATGCCGAGGGCTCTAAAATTGGATTCGTCTAAGAGTTTAGCCAAACCTTGACCCTTTACTAGCTTCGTTGGCTTTATTTCCAGATCAAATTCTTGAATTTTTGCATGCCACTATCCCCTTCTGCCATCACTATCAGGCTGTACTAAAATGTCTTTTACAGAGCTAGTAGGTACATACGTGATTATCTTGGAATGAAATACACAAGTCCTAAAAGGCTTTAATGCCTTTACCATAATATATGCTTGTTTTTCCATTATATCGTATTTTAGTTCCGTGTCTCTGAGACTTTTGCTAAAAAAGGCTATCGGTTGTTCAAAACCTTCCTCATTTTTCTAGAGGAGCACCGCGGCAATGGTGTGCTCGGAAGCGAATGAGAAAATGAGAAAATCCTTTAGATAGTCAGGGCTTTCCAGTACAAGTGCCCCGCTTATAACCCTATTGATACATGCAAATGATTCTTTGGCCTTTGTTGTCCATTTTACCTCGCTATTTTTCTGTAACATATCTGTGATTAATTTCACAATTTCAGCGAAGTTTGGGATAAACCTTGTCAAAAAGTTTATCTTTCCTAAGAATGAATGGATTTCCTTTACATTTCTAGGAATATTTATTGTGTCTATAGCTTGAACCCTACTGGGATCAATTTTAATTCCGTCTTGGGACACAATATGGCCCAGGAGTTTACCTTCTCGCATGGCGAAGTGAGACTTTTTAGGGTTTAAAGACAGAGAGAACCTGTGACATTTTTTGAAAGTCTGTTTGAGATGTATTAAATGATCTTCGTCAGACTTAGAAAAAATGGTTAGATTATCGAGGTAAATAACTACAAACTTGTCTCTTTCACCGACGAAAGTGATATCTATAGCACGCTGGAAAGTGGAACCTCCATTCATTAGACCAAAAGTCATTTTATCATACATGAATGTACCCCAGGGTGTAGTGAAAGTTGTTTTTTCTTTATCTTGTTCATTTACATCAATTTGATTGTACCCAGAGAAACCGTCGATCATAGACATCTTATTTTCTCTGAATACATTTTCTAAGACATGATCCAATTTAGGTAAAGGATAGTTGTCTTTTAGGGAAGATTTATTCTATGAAATCAACACACAGTCTAATCTCTCCACTCTTTTTTCTAACCAGGACCAGGTTTGCCACCCAATTGGAGTATCTCAGTGGTACTATTATTTTCGCATCTAAAAGCTTCTTGACTTCTCTTTCGACTACGGGTAATAAGATAGGGTTGATTTGTCTAAGATTTTTCCTAAAGGGTTTGATACCAGGCTTCAATGGTATCTTTTGGTCAATCACGGTAGTGTTGTAAGTCCTAAGCTCTTCGTAAGACCAAGCAAAAACATCTTTATATCGAGCAAGCAAATCTTTATACTTATTTTTCACCTCAGGAGGAAGATACTTTGATATTTTCACCATCTTGGGTTCTTCTTTTGTCCCTATATCACAATCTTCAACCTCTTTTGGTTGGGGTTGAAGAGTAGATTTTAAAGGCATGTCATTTTGATCGAAAAGTCTCTCCAAGGAGATTAGTCCCTTTGGAATATGATTATTTTTTAAAACTAACATGCGATGGTTGGAATTTTTTTCTTGGAACTCCTGAGGGTCTTCTCCTTCTTGCATGATCCACATGTGATCATTTTGATTCTCTTGATCGATGTGAGTTTCAGAAAAGTCACCCACTTCTTTGAGGAACTTTCTGATCTGTTCGTCATCCTTGAAAACCTGTCAGTTTTGTATGTTGTTCGGGATGGATGGTCTATGCCTTACCTTTATATGGTATTTTAATTTAAAATATATGGGGGGAGTGAAAGTCGAGGCTGCCTTGGCTAACGAATCAACCTGCAAATTTTCGGTGCGTGGTATGAAGTGGATATTTACAGATGAGAAGAAATTTTTCATTAGATCCCAAGCACAATTTCTATACACTCTCAATCTCAGGTGTTTGGCCTGGTATTGTCGATTTATTTGTTTGACTATCAACTCAACGTCTCCATATACTTCCAGGTTCTTTATGTTCAACTTCTTGGCAGCTTCCAATCCTAATACTAAGGCTTCATATTCACATACATTGTTAGTGTAGTCTATATCCCATTGAAGCCTGTAAGAAAAAGGGACGACAAACCTATTTTCAGGTGCCACAAAAAGTACTCCTGCACTGGCTCCTTCACATGATAGAGCACCGTCAAAAAACATTTTCTAGATCCCTATACTATGCATATTTTCATAATCTTTCTCGTCTATGTAGTTTTCTTCTGTGCAACTATCTATACCATCATCAAAAGAAAAAATACAATTTCCTAGATCTTGATCAACAATGTAAACAGGAAAATTGTTAGGATTCTAAGGATCGCTCATGGTATAGGCTAACCTCGTTTCCCTGTATAACCTAGTAAGTTGCCCACCAAATACAAGAATTGTGTCATAAGTCATGTCCAGTTGAAGGGATCCCCCAAGTTTGGCTCCGCACGACCTTGATAACAATAATTCATACTTTGGGGGGATATCAACAATAACTACATCCATCAGAACACTTTTAACTGGGACTTGTGCAAGGGTGACAACTAAATCTTTTATCATACCTAAGCACTTGACTCTTCTTGAATCAAAAGAGTAGAGATCTCCGTAAGGTTGGGTGATATCGATGCCTAGTCTATCCATAATAGCTTTGGGCATCACATTATGTGAAGATCCAAAATCTAGCATTCAGTTATGTAGAAGTCGATCATGCACATTTAGAGTGATATAGAAAGGGGCAACAGTGTCTCTGGCACCCTCAAAATGTGGACTGAAAGTGATATTTGGCTTGTCATCTTCCAAATTTATTTCATCTGATTGACTTTCTTGATCCGAACAACCTATCACCTTAGTTATTTGTTTTCGATATGCAGGGTTTTTTTCTAATTCAACCAACAAAATCGGTATTTTGATCCTATTTATTTCATTTTCGACACTAAATCCACCGCCACCTTTGTTTGTTTCCCTGGTTAAAACCTTGAGATCTTTCTTCTCTAACTTATTTGTCTGAGCTGACTTATTTCTCATGAGCTTTCTTACCAGTGAGGGTGTCTCAGCTGTATTGATTTCCCTAGTTTGGGTCTCAACTTCCTTCATTTTGAGGTTCAACGAGTCTGCCTCCTTTGTTTTGTTGTTGGATGTTTCAGTCTCTTTCGGGGCAGGCGCATATATTTCAACTCTAGGGAGAATTTTCTTCGGTTGAGGAATCAACGTAGGTTTGTTTTTAGACCTCAAGTCATACCTCGATTGGACCCCAGCTGTCATGGAATTAGACATTTCTTGACATACAGTGAAGTCATTGTTGTTTATATCATCTTCTTCATTTGATGGTTGGGGTGTGTTCAATGACCTCTCATAATCTTCTTTAGTTACATAGGGTTGAATGCAGTCATCACCCAAATTTGTGACGTATTCTTCAAGTCCCTCGAAATCTTCCAGGTCATTTCCTCCTATAAAATTTTCATTTTTTAAAGGGGTTTGGATTTTTTGATCTTCATTTTTAACCTGCCTTTGTTGATTTTGAGGGTTGGGGTTTCTTCTGAATTCTCTTTTAATGAAAGGATCACTCTTTGATTGGTCTATCTCCATTCTGGAAATCTTATTCAACAATTCTTTAATTACCCTAGCCATATCATCCATTTTTTCATCTGTAGATCTATTAGATCCTAAGGGTCCCGCTTGTTCCCTAAAACATCTAGTTTCTTTGTTCCCCGTTTCTATCCTAGCTTTCAACTTACCAGAGGCCATCATGTTAGACTCAATTTCCACAGCATCATCCTGCATTCAGGTTAAGGTATCCCCCCGCCTTTCTCTTAAGAGAAGGGTGAAGTCGGGTTCGAAAGCTCCTGCGAAGGTTACTTTGGCTGCAAGTTGGGAGGGTTTGACTTCGGCTGGGATATTATTATACAATTTATTAAATCTTTGGATAAATTCCATAACTGTTTCTGAATTCCTTTTCTTTAAAGATCCGAACTTGGTTAGATAATATAAGTGGTCTTTTATCTCACCCCATTATCTAATAAAGGCATTTTCTAAGGCATCATAAGATAGGATAGACCCTGCGGGTAGGATTCGAAACTAGGTTTGTACCTGTCCTTCAAAAGTTTGAACAAATAATCTCGAATAAACGTCTTCGTGTTCCAGACCTAGAATATTAGAGAACTGATTGTAAATTTTGGTAATTTTTTTATATAATTTTTAGGAAGGTCACGAAGAGGCGTGGGTAGAACTAAAGGTGCATATCTCACAACCACTTTAGTGAAAGCTCTAGGGGGCAGGGGAGGCGCTTGGTCCCCCGCTCCTCCTCTGGCCGCCACCATTGGTATTACCTAATGGGGATAGGGTGTGTTATATAGCGGGTTTTGGAAGAATAAAAATGGATTCTTAGCTTCTTCGGGAGATGAGAGAAGCGAAGACGAGTGAACGAAGACACGAGGACTTGGCTATTCGGATTTGCAGGAGACGTAATCAGGGGATCCCGCGGGTGTGAGATTTGAGTATATAGTATACTCTTCGAGACTTGGTGAGGTTGGGAAGTCTGAAAGGAGAATCAGCAGGATATCAACTGCTGATAAATTTACTGTCGGGTTTTTACCTTTGTGTCTGACAGAGGTTTTCGGAAGCATTTCACTTTTAACCACAAAGCTGAATAAAAATGAAATAGTGGTTTTGGGAGGTGTACTATGCGAAGTTGAAGGTTCACAATAACTTTTGGTCTTGGGCTGCGGGTGTTTAAGCTGATAGACTGTAGTGGTCGGCTTAAGAGAACCTCTAGCTTTTAGTATTTTTTCAGGATCTGAAACAGCCATGGTCTGCTTGTTCTCTGGGTTTTGTTTGGTATTCCTTTCATCGGATGCCATCTTACTTATACGTAGAGTCACCAAGTGAAAGATAAGAAAATCCTTTAGAAAGTGCTCACTCTTTTTTCACTATCAAAGGGTGAAACTTGAAAATATGTCGTTCTTCCCAGGGAAAAGGTTTTGTAACTTCGTCCCCGGAAACGACGCCAAAACGATGTTGTTCCAGAGTCTGTACTGAAGGCTTTTAAAAAGTATAGTGTCTAGGCATCTAAAAGTTAGTAATATGTAAAAAGGGAGGAGGGTATACCTTAGGAAAAGGAAGCTAGGGTTGATTTCTAGTTTGTCGTTGTCTGGCTTCCAACTATTCCTGGATGTTTATATCCCTTTCAATTGCATCCTAATAACGTTCAAGTTCTACCCATGTGTTAGCCGTTTTAAGTATAGTATCAAAGAGATTTAAAGTGATGTGGGTTTGATCTGTCAAGCCAGGTTCAATATTGGGTTGTCTTACAATAGGGACAATCATAAAGGAACAGATTAATTTAACAAAATCCGAAAGTTTTTATGCTGTATCAATTTGATTTTATAAAAGAGAACTTTAGAAATCAATATTAAAAGCAAAATGAAAACCAAAGGCCTTTATCTGTAATTGCGTTATATTTGAAATAAATGGTGTATGAATTATGGGGAAAAACATTAAGTTGTCTATAGAATAAGGCTCCTATCGAGAGAGAATCTCACTCTGTAAACAAAAGAAGAAAATAAGATAAGAAATGGTCCTATGAAGCATAAAATATGACAACCTAAAGATTCATAGGTCTTGTACCTACTAGTAGCCGATACAGAGGAAAAACTGTAAACAATAGATAGCTAAATATTAATCACTGCAATAGAAGTTTTACTAAATTGCAATGAAACCTTCATCATATGTATATAAGTGAAATAAGAATGAATATGAAATAACAGAGAGAACAAACTCATAACACAATAGTGACAGAATTAGGAATCTCCGGATTGCTTTGTATTAACTCTCAAAAGAGACATCCTCTATTACAATTAATCAAAAAGGTCCAGCATTTTTTCTTTCTTCAAAATGTATATTTATACAAATTTTTTATGCGCTGGAATCTCAATAGTTCCAAAGTTTTTCAGTTACAATAAAAGGAGTTGAAACATTTCGTTTCTTTATCTCTATTCGCATTTGGTACCCGAAAACTGCCTCTTTGCATGCTCTGTGCAAATAACGCACTTCTCCACTAGCTATGATATCAACTTAGATGGCTCTTCTTGATTATTTGCCTAAAAAATATAGCAGTCTTTCATCAATAGTGGCAACTTTCCTTCCACCTATTGATCTTTGGCATTGATAGAGCATAACAGTATACTTGGTTTAATTAGCCATTTGTCTATTTGCATTGTCTGTTTGAGTTATTTGTGATATTTCGGCTAATTATCTTTCTTCATTTTCCTTGATATTTAGCATATATTTAGCTGTATTGATCTGACTCGGTATCTCCATGCCACTTTCACCATCGGAACCCAACCAAATCTCACTTAACAAACCAAAAATTTCTTCGCAAGATTTCCTTATCTTCATAGCTTGTTGTTTGCCTTTGGATATATTTCGCTCCCATTCTTTAAACAAGATATTACCCCTAGTCTACTCTGCGATGGGAAAACTAGAACTACTGCTTGTTTCCCTTCTCATTGTGGCTATAATAGCCTCCTAGAACGCCACTCGAGCTGCTATGGCTTCCCTTTCTTTAAGAGAGAGGTTTTCCAACATCCAATCAATGAGTTTGAAGCTACTTTGAATTGTTTCTACTTTAACAAGCAGACCCTGTTGCACCACCAATAACCTTTTTCTGATCTCTATTGCTTGGGATTGAAATATCCCAATATCGATTACCTGGCTTTCGGTGAATTCTAGTTTGGCCCAAAGCTGGTCTATCAATTCTCTCTACTGGCTTATCTAAGTCTGAATCTTCTGAACCATCAGTTGTGTCTGTTCAAGATCGACTTCTTTTTGATATTCTATTCTTGCTTTCTCTAAAGTCGCACTTGCCTGATCTTTAGAAGCAGCCTCTGTTGTAGCTAGTTTAGCCTTTAGCGTCTTGATCAAATGTTTTTTTCATTTTAGATAATCTTTTAGGGTTCGGATTGAATATTGGTTCACCATGGTGAAAGCCCCCAATGTTCCTTCTATTTGCGTCGTGAATTCTTTTTTCTTCATATTTCTCCCATTAGTTAAAATTTTAAATTTCTTAGAGACAACACCTGCCTCTTGGTAGAGTTCTTGTCTCACAACTAATTTCCTCTTTCTATCGAAGAAGAATTCATTCATAGGTAGCTCTTCTACTAATATAGGTGTCAATTTTTCACCCAAAATCCAACTTGCGTCCAGGATCTCCTTTGCAGACTATAGGAGGGTAATGGAGGCGATGGGATTGTCGATCTGTTTAGAAGATTTCCTAGGAGTAATGACCGAAGTTGGCTCACTTGGAGGAATGGAAGCCTCGACTTCCTGTTTCGGGCCCCCAACTTGCTCTTATTTATCATGTTGTTCTTCTTGGTTGGGTGATGAATCTTTGGAGCCTTCGACCTTTGTTTTCTGCACCTCCACAGTCGTTGGATTCTCACCCCGTAATACTGGAGGAAGGAAAATCCACCTATGCTCTTGGAATATGACAACATCGGCCCTCTCTTTGGGTGAAAGGACTTGTATTTGAGCCAAAACCTCGTCATAAGATGTCACGCCTCGGAAAATATCATCATGAGGAAAATTTTCGTGCTCAAATATTTTAAGGCCACAACTGGCCAAATGATTACTCACGACCCTGTGTGGATCGTGTTTCTTGAATTCGATGTGAATCAACTTTATATCTTCTAGGGATATTGCCTCAGTCTTTTCATGCCTTAATTCTAATAATGAATAGGTTTTTAAATGAATAGGAAAAGGTGTCCATACCGTTTTTGAAAACCCTTTCAGTTCTTTACTTATACTGCCAATTACGGTTTGCCTGGCGATCTCACAACAAGCCAACATTTCGGGCATAAGTAAGGGTAAAGCATGCAGAGGGATGGAAGCACCAAAAACACTGATGTATGAAAATTCTTTCTCCACGTACCAATCGGCCACTCTGCTTAAATTTGCTGTGATGCTATCCGATATCCTGGGTGGCGGATTACCAAAGATGGCAACATGCATCGGTACCATTACCCAATTGAAGATTTCGTATACGAAATCCGAAGCCTTTTCCTCCCAAAACTTAGAATGGTATACATGGAATGGCTCAGCATCCGATCAAGCCCAGCTCCAATTCATCAAGGGAAAATGTGTCATGGAACATACTGCGTCCATGAGGTATGCGGACATAAAAAATGAAGCAGCTTTCCCGCTTGCTTTCTGCATCTGATATTCTATAATTTTACTTGTCAGACTATCTGATAACATTTTGGCCCAGTCAAAAGAAGAGCCTTCTACTACTGTGTATATCAAAGGCACCCATGGGAGAAGAAAATGTGTGGTGTCTTCCCTCCCGTACAATCTACAGGTCATCATCGCTACGTATTTGAACTGTGGTTCCAAAGAAGATATGGAATAAATTCCATTGTTGTTTGCCCTGAACTTCATTGGGTGTGAAACCCAATCCTTGATCAAATTAGATAAAAAAAAATTGTATTTCTCACATTCCTTCTATTTAAAACCCTCTAGAAACTCTTCATTGTATGTGAAGTCCGACGTGGGTGGTAACTTGTACATCGTCTATAAGTTTTCTGGTCTAAAGGTCCCAAAAGTGACCTTCTGCTCACTAATGATGGTTCTGGTAGGGATGTCTACATGATCTAGCACTCATCGGATCATGTCATAGTAAGGCAGAAGGCGTGGCCTGGATACTACTTTGTGCATCTCTGCTTGGACGATGATCTTGTATTTGGTAGTCATGTCGTCTTTTTTGTTGTCACTGGAATCATCCGAATAGTTCACCAACTCTGATTGCAAAACCTCTGAGATGTATGACCAAGTTCATATGGAATCAACACTTCGAGGTGAAGTGTCCGAAACATTGTTAGAACCTTGTCCTGAAACCTCAGCGCTTGCCTTGGATGTTTTTTGCGGGGCCATGATAGGAGATTGTAACTTAGCTCTTCTACAATAAAAATGCGTATACATATATAAGTTAGCTTACTGAGAAAAACTTCTCTGTACGGGATAGAAATGAACTTTATGAATAAAATAAGAAGCAACAAAAATATATATTCGACCATTTAACATATCGATGTTGTTACGAACAAAATGGTCCAATCATATTTAGATAGAGATTTTGGCAATAAAAACCATATCCTTACTTTGTCGTTTTGCCTTATTTCCAATTAATGCCATAAAATTCAATGGTTTCTTTCACAAGCTGGCGCAAGGAACATTTGAAATTACCTCGTAAACTGCACATTATTATCATTTGCATTAAACATTGATTATGTTGGCTTGGCTTCCTTAATCAGGATTTAAATCAACATTTCGGCGTTCGATGTATCGGGACTTTTAACTCTAACCTTTTGAGCCTCTAAAACCCGAGATTGTGATGATTAGATTTAATTAAGCAAGGGCGTAACTAGGATTAAGTGTTTTAATTTATTATGCTTTAATTTATATCGCGACTTCACGACTCGAGACTTCAAAGTTATAGTTTTCGGGAGGAATGTATGTCGAGTCGCAAAATCCCGAGAAACTTAAATCATGGTCAAAGCTAAACAACCCTGACTCTAACCTAGGTTAATTAGGTAAACGTTTTTTGGCTTCATCTTTCGGAGTTTTAGTGGTAATGTTTTAGGAGAGAGTGAATGCCGAGACGCGAAATCCCAACAGCACTTGACTAGGGTTTACATCGTCTTACTCTTAGCTTTCACCTGAGGTAAGCTTTTAAAACTTTTCATGACCTCGCACATCGGGTTTTGTAAATCTTGTGACTTGTAACTCCTGAAGAGTGATATTCTGAGGTACAAAAAGAAACCGCCTTTGTTTAATGATAAAAAGTGGTAACTTATGAAACATCACATCCCCCGCTATTTTGCATGTCGATACTACTGAGATTTTCAGTAGGTGAATGTCACGAAGCGAAAAAGAACTTAAGAACTGACATTTGAATTTTAAAATAGATTTGAACCAAATGAAAAAGATGGCTCCAACACCTGGTATCAGGCCATCTAACTTGCTATATTTTCCAAGCCATCACTAAAAAATCTCCTATAAAAATAATTGTTTTGAAGGTATACACACCTTGCACAATTACTACCCATGTACACATGCCTGTTGCCCCACTACAACCCATGTATGCTCACAGAATATCGGAAAAAATGAAAATTGCATAGGATACTAGTTTCTGGGCTGTTACTTAACCGTTTGACCACCCATATCCAATTACCCCAACCTTTAGTATCTATTTTGGCCTATAAAATAAGGGGTTATGGTCTCATTTCAGGGAGAAGCACGAGAGAATAGAAACTCTGCCCATTTCCATATTCCCCCTTTGCCCCAATATTCGGCAACCACATTGTGAGTTTGAGCCAGAATTCCATTTTTCTCCATTGCAAGCCCTTTCCATTCCCCTAGAGAGAACTGAAGAGGAGAAGGAGATGTGGAAGCAGTTGGTCCATTGTGAAGAGGAGCCCAGGACCAAGTTCAAGGAGTAGTGTCGGTCTCATATTGTAAGTGACTTTTGTGAGATTAATATAAAGAAGTACTTTTTCGTCCCGCCAAATGACGTCTTAAACTTATATGATTTGTTTACATTTCTTTTTTATGATGTCTAACCCACTTATCCATATGTATAATGCATGCTTGTATTTACATGTTTGTCTTTTGGTGAATGCAAGTCAGCCTTGAGAGGAGACTTGTAGTCAGGAAACAAATAAGCGCAAAGGGATCGACACTAGATGCAAAGTTTAAGGTATGCCTACCAGATCCCTTTACCTTGTCTTTTATGTATGATTGTGGGATAATGTCAGGATAGTTGATAAAAAGTAGCAGACTTTATACGGTTAGCTCTGCCTAAATTTTAGAACCCTGGTGTAGTCCGTAGAGGGGTTTTCCTGCTATAGCATAATTGGCGACCATATTGGGGATGTCTCTAGGGTCTTTGGGGATATTTCTTTTTGGGTTCTTTGAATCAGTTTATTCGTTATTTTCTGAGTTTCTATAAGCTTTTGTGTCTTTAAGGGATTTTGGTCTTCCATACCAGTACTCCCTACCTGTACTTGATTGTTGGCTTTCATTTTTTTGAGAATTTGCAAAGGTGTACATGGCCTGTAGTGGGCCTACACATGTGCATACGTGCCCTGCCTTTGGACAGTCTGCTTACATATCCTAGTTGCTGAAGTGTCAGTAGCATGCCTGTGTTGATAAAAATTTTCTTAGAAGAGACAATCATCCTCTTCCCTGTCAGAAGTCACACTTCTCAGGGGATTTCTTAACCTAGCTCTAGTCTCTATTATAACAGTCTATAGCCTAGGTCTGACCTTAGCATAGATTTATTTTCATCGAAATATTTCTTGTGTTTTCATTAATAGGATTTTTAGACAAGTTTGTGAGTCTGTTTTGATCTGCCTGTTTGGTATTGTCAGTGACTCCCAATCTGCGATTGGGCCTGAATTCATTTCTTGGTCTTGACTTGTTGTCATTTTCCCCTTTTTTTCTTTAGAAGAAAAGAAAATAATTCATTTTCAAATTTCTTGTTTTGAAGCATAAAACAATAAAAACAAATCTTTCGTTTCTTTGTTTGGTAAAGTAGTTTAGGTTAGTTGCTTTATTTACCAAGGAAAAAGAAAGTTTTCTTAAGTTATTTACTTGAATTATTATGAAATTAAGTAGCTTGTAGTCGAGTGAAATCTTGTTTTAAGTTTTTCTTTTCAAATATATGAGAAAATTAGTTACGGAAAGTTTGGTGAAAGAGTTTTAATTTGGCAAATCTTTATTTGTGAAGAAGGAGTATTTTGTTTCCAGTATCATCTTATGCTCTTCTCTTTCATCTCTTAAAGAACATCATTGGTTTCATTTCCATTCTTTTTGAGTTAAGACAGCCACTAAAATTAACGCTTAATTAAAAGTTATTAGACTTTGTGTTTGTCAGGTCCATCAATGCAATCTAGGCTAGAGCCTTGATTTAGGATTGGAGAGGAAACTCTTCAAGGCTACAAAAACAAACATAAGAGTATGTGTTAGGGAGTGATTGAAAGTACAGTAATCGTAAAATTTATCCAGGACCACCCTCTAACACAGGGGATAAATATGAGGTCTCGTGTGGAAAGGTAGCGAAGATAACCCCTCCAAAGTCAGACCAAGCATAGTGGGGAACGCATATAGAGGGCTTATCTTGGGATTCCGTTGATCACATTTTACACGAAGCTTCGTGGGTCTCGAATCTATTCAAGGTCCTCAGTCTTATTCTGGAACACTTTATTTCGATACCCTTGATAGGTTTTAGGCTTGATACCCTACTCATTGTGGTCCACTCGACTGTCGATTGTACCCTCCTGGTGACTGTTCACGCACTGGCAACCTAGTTGCCTTTATCTTAGTGACTTACACAGGTGATTATGGGGGTATACCATGGTAGCTAGGGAAGACATCAGGCCACACTTTGCAGAGTATACCCAGAGGTTTCTTCCATATTCAAGTTGCACTTGCACCGGTAAGTTTCTCTAGTATTGGTTGGTGTACTATTCTTCCAACTAGCTAGTGATATGCTTGTCTTATCTCATAGGATATTTTTCTAGTGTGTGTTGGTTTTTAAAATGATTATAGAAATCCATAGTGTGTCATTTATCTTCTCACAAAGTGGAGGATCAGGAGCTCCTCCGATCGCGAAGGATTTTGGGCCTGTCGTCGATTGATCTCGAGCCACCCCCCGCCACTGCTAAGGCAAAAACTAGACCAGCAAGGGTCTTTTGAGGCGATCGGGTTACAAGAAATTGTGCCCAACTCATATCCAAGAGGAGAACATTTGATTCTAGAGGAACCAATCATTTCTGACCTCGGAGTGGAAGCTATTGATCTGTATAACCCTCCAATCACTGATCTATCGGTGCCCATCGTCGTATAGGTTCAACCTTATGAGCGTCAGGTAGTGTCACAAGTAGCGATGGAAAACAATGCTGCTACTTCTTCAGGGAATACTCATATTCCCTCTACTTTTATCACTACAGGGGGTGTTTCGCCACCTAACCAACCGTCACCGATCCAGACCACTATGGTCTCGACTTCCTCTACCTCAGGCAATGGTTCGATTTCGTCTATGGCAGCGATCACTGCTCCGTTCACCTACAGTGTGACATGCCCTTCATTCTCATATGGAATGATTGAATTTGGTACGATCACTGTCCTTTCCTACTCCACTCTACAGACTTTAGGTCTTGAGGCAGGAAGCTCCAACGCTCCTTTGCAAGGATCCATGGGTGGAACTTCAGGTCCCTATAATGCTTTCCCTTACAGACGGGGTCATAGACCTCCTTTGTCCCCTTCGCTCGACGGTGCTCACCAACACTCCATCGGGCCGAACATAAACTATAGTTTGTTTGGATCAGGTAGTCAAGGACTTCCTTCTTATAACATGTTGGTAGGTTCAACACCATTCTCTTTGTTTGATATGTATGGTAACAACTCTTTTTCATCAGTTGTCATCTCAGTTGGGGGGAAACACCGGTTATGGACAACAAAATCCTATGCAAGGTATTATTCCTGCACAGGGGGAAAAATTAGAAATTCCTTCCTCGCAAGGACCTTGGAATCAATGGTAGGGATCAGTTCCCTTGTCAGGGATGTCGGTCGGGGGAAACCCCTTCCATAGCCAATGGAACCCTAGGCAAGGATCAACACCTATGCTTGTCGGATCGGCAGGGGGCAACCCTTCCCAAAATCCTTGGAATGCAACACAAGACCAACCCTTTACGTCCTATTATGAGATTCAGTCGATGATGTCTCAACAAGTGCAGAATCCATACACTAGTCACGACCATGGTTATTACCAGAACCCTGGCCAACAACCTAACTTTTCTTGGCAACTTGGTGCCAGCCAAACTCCAAGCTCATTTTTCCCTGGTTATAATCAACAACCCAAATTACCGTTTATGGAAACTCTGCACTTGCCAGACTTGACAAGGTTATTAAATGACCCCATCTGTCATGATCCATGTTGGCCTCCTATGCCGACCAAGTTGCCTTCGGACATCCCAAAGTTTGAGGCCAAGCCTAACGAAGATCCAAGCGATCATGTGACTACCTTCCATTTATGGTGCTCATCCAATTCTTTGAGAGAGGACTTTGTCCAGTTGCATTTGTTTCAATGCACTCTCATTAGGAGTGTGGATAAATGGTACATCAAACTCGACCTCTCAAGATACTCTTCCTTCGGTGAATTGGCAATGGATTTCTTAAACCATTTCCAACTACCTGTGACATACAACGCTGACACCGAGTTGCTGACCAACTTTGAGAAGACAAAAGAGGACCATATCTCTGATCACATCCAAGAATGGAGATGTCGGAAGAGCTTGATAAAATTTCCAGTCCCACCAGCATTCCTACTTGAGTGGTTCCTTAAGTCTTTGGTACACCAGTTGTCTAAAGACATCTCAACGTTGGGGGTGTTTTCAAAGGAAGATGAGATAATGAGAGACCAACAACTAGAACTGATTTACTCTCAATCTGGTTTACTTTACAAAGTTTTTCCAGATGCACTAAGATCGATACTTGACAAGACCAGATAGAGGTCTGGACCACATGCCGATGGTATTGTTGGTTCAGTGAAAACGAAGCCCAATTATCAGTTGTCAAATCAATTGCAACAATTGTCAATACAGTAGAGAGCATCCAACCAAACCACTGGTTCAGTTGTTCCCCCTACCCAAAATTTGGATGTACTGAGTTTGCAATCGACAAACCCGAAGGCCACCCAAGAGTTTGGCGAAAATAAGAAACAACGAAAGAAGGGTAAGGGGGATAAGAAACTTACCGATAATGCTTGTTGGGGAAACACTGACAAGAAAAAGTCAAAGTATCCATGTAATCTTTGCAAGGAAGACCACCCGACTCACCAGTGCCCTCGGCTTGCAGAGGCCCAAAAGTTATATGCACAGTAGCAGCCTTTCGTGTTAACGAAACCATTTCCACATGGGAAAAATCTAACTCAAGCCTCTTCGAGCACGGAAGGGGGCAGTCAGGGACCCCCTCCATCTTCGAGTAATCCTTTGTTCATGAATGTGTACATGATGAAAGGTAGCATAGACATAACAACTAGGACAGGCGACTACGGAATTCCAAACACCTCTGAGAAGGGTAAAGAAGTCGAAAACCCATCTCTTCCTCTCCATATTGAGAAGACATTAGGTGAAACAATGACACACATCCTGAAAGGTGCGTTTAAGAAAGCTTCACACAACCCAAATGCAAGGGCCACCCAAAACTACTCCGTGGTGGAGAATTTGTCACAAATCCCTTATGCAATGTCTGTGTTGGAAGTCCTCCAGAGTTTCCCTTCCCAGAGAAAGGATCTGTTAGCTGCCTTAGGATTTGCTGAGACTTGTAATCTAGGAATGATCATGCTTGATATGACCGACTTAAAACCTTGTCTTCCTTACCATGTATCATTTCAGATAGTAGTGGCTTACACCACGAAAAATTTTACTCGGCACATTTTCTGCACTGTGGTTGATGAGGGATCCTTGACATGCGTGATGTCTTTGGTGTGTTGGAAGGCCATTGGCCAAACTATTTTGTCTCCATCACCTACTCTTCTTACCACTTTCGACTGTCATTCATTTCGACCACATGGAATCATCCCCTCTTTCCCCATGCAGTTAGGGGGGAAGACCGTGTGCGTCGAGGTTGAAGTGGTCGATGCATCTCTTGACTAAAATATCTTGTTAGGAAGGAGTTGGACCTATGCTATGCAAGCAGTGGTCAAGAAAATTTTCTGAGTCTTGTTGTTTCCACACGAGGGTTGGATCATGTCTATTGATCAGTTATACTTCTCCCATCCTGACCCTTCATTGGGGGTGTCCACAGTCTTGATTATTGATAACCCTCAGCCCGACATCGTCAACGTAGGGGTTGGTTTGTGCCCACCTTTGATGGGTACTTTATATTACCCGCCTTCGATCGACAATGTCCACTGCATATCGGTTGTCCTCGATCAGCCTAGGGCTGAAATATTTCAAATCTCGTTGTTTCACATGAATTAATTTAACAATACATGGAATATTCCTTCCCCATCAACCACGATGGAAGGGATAGGGCACCATGGCATGGCCATGCCTTTTTTTGTGATAGAAGTTGTGTACTCTATAGTTCAGCAAGCTTCCGCTGATCTTGATCTGACTCCTGCATAGAAGTTGGATCCAGTTCTCGAGCCTACATGGGCTCAAGGTTCCCTCGCCAATACTGATTCTTTAGACTTAGTATTTCCCTCAGATGAGGTGATTATTGAGGCAATGACTAGTCCATACAGACCCTGGAATGATCTTCATCATAGATCTTACTTCCTCCCAAAGTTACAAAGAATTCAAGCAGGTGAATTTACTCTAACTATGACTAGAGATAAGGCTTGTCCTATCAATCCTTTGGCTACGCATGATGTTTATGCTGAAGGAAATATGGAAACCATTGCTCAAACGATACCTATTGATATCTTCAGAACCCCTAGCGTTGTGGAGAATATCTTCGTCGGAGTGGACTGCTCCCCCAAGGAGATTTGAATCTACATAGATTTATTTA
Organism: Picea engelmannii; assembly: GCA_009831015.1. Lineage (NCBI taxonomy): Eukaryota > Viridiplantae > Streptophyta > Pinopsida > Pinales > Pinaceae > Picea > Picea engelmannii. The sequence goes on along the minus strand of ML777996.1, from coordinate 1,273,193 downwards.
AATAATTCTGTGACATGTTTGATTGGTCTTATGAGGAAATGCCAGGCATAGATCCAAGAATCATCGAACATGAAATCAAGACATACCCTGATGCTAAGTCGATCTAGCAAAAGCTTCGTCCAACAATTCCTAGGAAAGAAACAACTATTAAGGCTGAAGTAGAGAAACTACTCCAAGATGGTTCCATCTACCCCGTCCAATTGACTCAATGGGTGTCAAATCCCATTTCATTCAACAAAAAACAGGGTTCGATTCACGTATGTATGAACTTTCGTGATTTGAACAAGGCTTTTCCAAAGGAAAATTTCCCCACGCCATTTGTTGACTAGATAGTCGATGAATGCACAGGTTGTGAATCCTTTTCTTTCATGGATGGTTTTTCAGGATACAATCAGATACAAATGAAGCCAAAAGACCAATAGAAAACTACTTTCATCTATCCATGGGGTACATTCGCTTATCGGAAGATGTCTTTTGGTTTGAAAAATGATGGAGCTACATTTCAGTGGGCCATGTCTTTTTCTTTCCACGATCTCAAACACATAGTCGAGGCTTATCTCGATGATTTAGCGTCATGATCTCACAAGAGAGCTGATCATCCCATACACCTCTGACTTATCTTTGAGCGATGTTTCTACTACTGGATCCGCTTGAAATCCAAACAAATGCAGCTTTTGTGTAACATCATGTCGTCTATTAGGTTTCATAGTTTCAACAATAGGGATGATGGTCAATCCTCTAAAGGTTGAGATGATAGTTCATTTGCCTCCCCCATGCACAGTCCCTCATCTTCAGAGTCTACGGGGAAAAGTGAACTTTTTATGAAATTTCATCATGAACTATGCCAGTATAACAAAGGTTTTTATGCGTTTACTAAAGAAGGACATTCCTTTTCATTGGGACGAAGCCACTCAATGCTCTTTTGAAGCGTTGAAACACACCCTCACATCTACCCCTCTATTGCGGCCACCCAATTATAATAAATATTTTGTATTGTACTTGGCCACTGTAGAATCGACCATCAGCATGGTATTATTTCAGGAGGATGATTTTCTCTCAGAATATGTGATTTATTACCTGAGCCGAGGCCTGGTTGGATCGGAAATCAATTATTCCCACATTGAAAAAATTGCATTGGAAATAGTTCATGTTGTCCAACGGTTCCGTAATTATAGCCTGTTTCGGAAGACCACCGTCATTGTCATTGTGAATATGTTTCAATATGTGTTGACACAACGTGTGATCAGAGGAAATATCAGTATATGGATAGTTATCCTCCAAGAATTCGACTTGGATTTTGTCTCGACAAAATCCAAAAAGTTGTTAGTCTTTTGATAATTCATCTCGGAACTTCCGGTCGAATCAGGAGATGTTATACCCAAGGAGTCACCTATCAAAGGAGACAAGTTTTTGATCATGTCTTCGGACCCCTGGTACATAGATATACTAGTTTATCTCCAAAATTTGAAGTGCCCTACCTCTGCTTCTCATGATGAGCATCGACGTATACGCCATCAAGAAAACACTATCTCATACTCGAGGACACTCTGTATCATTGAGGTATAGATTGCATCCTTCGCCAGTGTATCACTCATGACAAAGAGAAAATTGTGCTTAACAATTTCCACACTAGAGCATGTGGCATTCATTTGTCTAGGTTGGCAACATCCCAAAAGATTCTACGAGCCGGTTACTTTTGGCCGACATTAATCAAATATTGTGTTGAATTGGTCAAGAAGTGCCACCCATGTCAGATCTTATCTTGGAAGATGAGGGCACACCCTGCTCCCATGTTTCTCGTCATCATAGTTGGTCCCTTCACCAAGTGGGGGATTGATTACGCTACATGCAACCCTCCTTTCGCAAGGGGGCACCATTATATCATCGTAGCAATAGACTACTTCACTAAGTGGGTTGAAGCTATGCCAACATTTAAAGATGATGGTGAGACAACAACTCTCTTTTTGTTTAACTAGATAATAGCAAGGTTCGGCGTCCTGAGAGAGATTGTCACTGACCATGGAAGTCACTTTAAAAAAAAATGATGTTTGAGTTAACATCAAAGCTTGGGTTGAGGCAAGAACATTCATCACCCTACTACCCATAAGAGAATGGTCAGGTGGAAGCTGTGAATAAATCCCTAAAGACTATTTTACAACGAACGATCAATTCGGCTAGGTCAAATTGGCATTTGATGTTGTATTCAACATTATGGGCCTACCGAATGTCTATTAATACTGCAACCAATTTCTCACATTTTCAACTCATTTACGGGCTGGAAGTAGTCTTTCCTATAGAGTGTCAGATCCCCTCTCTAAAGTTGGCAATACAGTTATTTCCAGACACTTCGCCGCTTGAAGAGCGTTTATTATATCTTGAGCATCTTGATGAGCAGCGTCGGAATGAAACCTTGGCTAACAAGGCTCACAAAAAAAAAAATCAATTGTCATTATGATCGGTTCGTCTGTCCTTGGATTTTATCTGAAGGTGACCTTGTCCTAGTCTATGACCAATATAAGGTCCCCTTGGGGGCAGGAAAGTTCAAACCCATGCGGTTCAGACCTTTCATCATGAAGGAGATTCTAAAGAAGGGTGTTTATCGTCTGGTGGACTTTGAGGGAAATTCTTTGGCGGAGCCTAGAAATGGGCTCTACCTCAAGAAGTATTACTCGTAGGTGGGTTTCCTTGTGTGACTTCTTGTAACATATGTATAATCTTATACATTTTCTTTTTGGTTTTATGGACGTGTCATTTTTGATGTCATATTTTTCATTGTGGTAGATGTCAAGTGAATCAGAGGTGTTCATTGGGTTTGTGGATGATGCCATATGGAACACTCAGAGGCTTGCTTTCGCAGCTTGGGTGATTTTCACACCTCAGGTCCAGTTGCTATCTTTAGGAGGTATTTTTTTAGTTGATTCCACAAACAATGTCAGTGAATACAACATTGTCTTAGAGTTTCTTTGTGACACTTTGTCACATGGTATCTCTCACCTTCGGGTCTACTTAGACGCTCAGTTGGTTGTGTCTCAGTTAAATGGGGTTTATCACGTTTACGATCTGACACTACACCGATGGTTCCTTAGGGTACATCTCTTAGAACGAAGCTTTGATTACATTACGTATATCCATGTTCCTAGGAGATTGAATCAAATCACAGATACTCTAGCTAATCATGTATTAGATTGGCATATTTCACACATGTAAGAAAAAGCACACACACGCACATGTAAATACATTTGTAGAATAGATGTAATCCATAAAATGTAAAAACATGTAAATATGCATATATATATCAAAATATCAGAGTACATGGGTGGGCGCAAGTGCCTCAAAAATATGTTCAGTAAGAGTCACAGGGCTTATGCCCTCAAAAATATACAAAAAGTGCTCTCGTCATGTAAGTAGTCCAACCTAGCTAAGGGCGGGGCCTGTTGGACCTGCTATAGTGAACAACAACATTTTCCAAATGTTGGAAGAGTTGGACCCAGGTCCATGGCACCCCAACTACGTGAGGTTGCATCGACGGTGGGAGATCCTTGATATTCTCCATAGGGACTGTATGAGTGAGCGCAATGAGGTTTCGCTCTACCTGCCTCAATACTCTCTCAGCCTCTCTGGCTGGAGGCCCCCTTGCTGCTTCTGCTAGTCCGGCAATTGCAGTTGGTCCTGCCTCTGGTCGAGGACGCTACCTAGTCCTTGAGAATTCTATTGGATGCATTGGTCCCACGTCTATACATAACAGATACGTAAGTTTCAGATACTCTGGTATACAAAAAAAATGATATATATATAAATAAATAAAAATTAAATAACTTTGAAAAGAAAACTTACCCATCTCTCCTCGCTCTGCTCCAGGAGGTACAGGCATGTTAGGATCCCTAGAAAAATTGATCCCGGCATAGGGGTAGCCCTCTATTTCCAGAATCTTCCCACCAGTCAAAAAAATTGTCATCAAAGGCCTCGATGGTCCTCCCTCCCCCTTGTCGCAGCAAAACAGAGTTGCCCACCTACATAGCACTAGGAGAGAGGCCTCATGCCCTCATATAGTCTCTCAAGGACTGAGACTAGGTACCCTCTCAAAGAAAAAGGAACACAAAATGGTCCCAAATCGGAAGTTTCGATGCTCTTGAATCCGACACTTTGTTAGTTGTCTCTTCATACAATCCAGCATGGTGGTACTCCAGTCGAAAATCCATGCATTTAAGCACTGTACTGCATAATGCATGTGCACTTGGGAAGCCTGATGCAAATATGAAGATCCAGTGATCCGCCCAATGAGTAGAAATATCACTTTGAGTGATAGGTTGTTGATCTTATGTATAGGCACTTGAGAACCTACTTTCTCAGTACCAGCCTCGCAATGGAGTCCAATCAACTCCTCAATTTTGTGAACCCCGGGGGGAAAGTATGAAAGTTGACTAGATCCCCTCTCCTCGAGAGACTAGTCAGGAAGTAAATATCTTCAGTTGTTGGAGTCAACAAATTCCCCTCAAGCATGAATGCCTCTGCATCAGGATGCCAATAATCTATCAAAGAATTCAACAACCTGGGTTGTGCCCTTAGAAACGGACACTGGAAGAACTTTAAAAACTCGCACTGTGATAAAAAAAATGATAGCAGCAGGGTCCTCTAAGACCAAAAAATCAATGTCCTCATGCTCCCTCTCTCTCTAATGAACATACATCCTGCAAAATGCCAAAGTTTGGAGAGTTAACTCTTTCCCTTTTTATTTTTACCACTTGTTGGAGGGTGTACGTGGGATGCCTTGGCGATGGTCGCATGTGCATGTGGGAAATTTATCGTATGCTTGCATGTGCATGCGGGTTTTCCTTGGATAGCCTGCATACACACAGGACCGACCCTTTTAAAGGTTGGCACCCCCCAAAAAAACAAAAGTAAATGCAAAAATGAAAGATGGAAATGCAAGAGAGGCTAGTGTGTACTTACTTGGTCCAAACGGAAGTTTGTTTTGTCCAATGAAGCTCCCAGAATCAACTATTTTGGAAAAGGGACGTTTTTTGACTTTTGGTCAATTCTCAATTTACAATAGTGATAATGAGCTACCGACATTCTATTTATAGACTTTTTGGCCCCTTTTTGTCATTTTTTGGACCCTTTTGTCATTTTTTTCTAGCTTGAAAATCATTTACTATGGTTCTTGAGTTTCTTGGGGGATGTTACGATAAGTGTTACTTTGGGTATTTGGGAAATTTTTTTGAGAGTTGGGTCATTTTTTAAGGTCTTTTGGTAAAAATTCATTTTTCCAACTTTGTTAGGATTCCACCTCCACTTGTTGCACCTCGTTGTCTTTTTTTCTCTTTTCCATAGGATCGATCCCACCGAATTGCGACACAGAACCCTCACTCCTACTCTAGAAGTGTTGTAATTTAGTGGTAGATCCTACTTTCACATGGATTCCCTAGGTATATCCTGGTTTCATTTTGGTGTCCATGCCGTCACTAATGACTATAGGCTCAAGAGTCCTTATTATTTTTTCCTAATTACGAGTTTGAGCCTCATTTGCATGATTCATTATCATTCTTGACTTCACCCTCGGGATTCCCAAAACACAACGGGTCTTCTTTTAAGCCCTGTTGTTGTCCATAATCTTTGAGAGTCATACACAAAGGGGTTAATCAAGAAGAACTAGTGAAAAACAAAGAAGAAGTTACAACAGGTTTGAATCTTTGAACACTGAAGTGGAATGTTACAAATGTAATAATTTTGGACACATGGCCAAAAATTGCAGAATGACAGTCCCTCCTAAAGAACCTCAATAGAATAAAAACAGTCACAGACAAGAACCTCAGAAAACGACATGGATAAGAAATCAAGATCAGTATAGCAATAAAGAATGCACAATATCTCTACAACCTAAGCAAAAGAAACATGGTTGGTATGTTGACAGTGGGTGTTCAAAACACATGACAAGTGATAGAGACAAATTTCTTACATTGAGAAAGGAAAGAAATGGATCAGTCTCCTTCGGAAATGATAATTCAGCCAAAATCATTATAAAAGGCACAGTCTGAATTGGGAACAAGAATAAAAAGGCACAAAATGTTCTACTGGTAGAAGATATGAAACCTAATCTTCTAAGTGTGAGTAAAATGTGTGACCAAGTTCATAAAGTTACTTTCTATTCACAAAAGTGTGAGATAATAAGAGAAGGTTCAGGGAAATTGGTCGGTACAACTGCAAGAACTTCAAACAACATATATGTGTTAAGTGAAATTGGAAATGAAAAGTGTTGTCTAGGAAAGGAAGATGAAATTTGGCTATGGCACAGAAGAATATGTCACATGCATTTTGATAACCTTGTCAAAGTCAGCAAAAGAGAAGCAGTCAGAGAAATGCCCCAGATCACGAAACCAACCAACACTTTATGCAAGAATTGTCAAAAAGGAAAGCAAACAAAGACCAGGTTCAAATCAAAGGAATATTCAACAACAAGACCACTGGAAATTGTGCATGTTGATCTAGTTGGACCAAATGCAACAAAGGGCTTAAAAGGTGAGAGATACTTTATGTTATTAGTTGATGATTATACAAGAATGACTGCAGTTTTCTTTCTCAAGAACAAGTCAGAAGCTTTTGAAAACTTCAAGATCTACAAGGAAATGGTTGAAAATGAGATGGATTCAAGAATCAAATGCTTGAGATATGATAATGGAGGAGAGTTCAATTCAAATGAATTTATGGACTACTGCAACAGTCATGGAATAAAAAGAAAATTCTTTGTTGCTAGGACACTTCAACAGAATGGAGTTGTTGAAAGAAAGAACATGATAGTACAGGAAATGACTCGAACAATGCTAATGGATTCAAAATTGACAAATATATTTTGGACATGGGTAGTGCATAGAACAGTTCACATTCAAAATAGATTAATGCTCAGAAACAACAATGATAAAACTCCCTACGAGCTATGGAAAGGAAGACCAACAAATGTGAAGCACTTCAAAGTTTTTGGAAGAAAATGAAACATCAAAAGAGAAGATGGAAGAATGGGAAAATTTGACTCTTGTGTGGACAAAGGAGTACTTGTTGGTTACTCAAGTACAAGGAAAGCATACAAGTGTTACAATCTAATATTGAACAAAGTTGTGGAAATCATCAACGTAACAATTGATGAAACAAGCAGACCAGAATCAAAGAAAGAAGAAAACAAATCAATGGAACAACTTTTCAAAGAAGAAAAAGAAGAAGAAGATGAAGTAGAAGAGGAATATGAAGAGAATCCGACAGAAACAAAAAAACAAGTTCAACAAGTATCTCCAAAGACACTTAGAAAATGAGTACAGAAGAATCATCCTTCAGATCAGATTATTGGAAACAAAGATGCATGAGTTGAGACTAGAAGAAAAATCCGTTCACTAGAACAAACACACTTAGAACTCTTTTCTACAATTGAACCAAACTTTTTTGAAGAAGCCAACAAGGATGAATTTTGGAATAAGGCCATGAATGAAAAATTGGATCAAATAGATAAAAAGGACACTTGGGAGCTAGTTCCAAGACCAAAGAATGAGAATGTGATTGGCACAAAATGGGTTTTCAGGAATAATTTAAATGAAGATGGACAAGTTACAAGGAATAAAGCTAGATTGGAATGTAAACGATATGCACAGATTGAAGGAATTGACTTTGAAGAGACGTTTGCCCCAGTTGCTAGATTGGAAGCAATCCGGTTTCTTTTAGCCTATGCATGCTCCAAAAATGTTAAAGTATATCAGATGGATGTAAAATCATCTTTTCTGAATGGGGAACTTGAAAAATAAGTCTACATTGAACAACTAGAAGGATTTCAGTTGTCAGAGAATGCAGATTATGTGTGTAAATTAAAAAAGGCCTTGTATGGTCTAAAACAGGCTCTTAGAGCATGGTACTCTAGACTAGATAAGTATCTACAACATGCAGGGTTCAGAAAAGGAAGTGTAGACATCAACCTCTACATCAAGGTAAGTGGAGGTAATATTTTATTAATTGGAGTTTATGTTGATGATATTATTTTTGGTAGTGATGATTATAGGTTAAGTCAGAAATTTGAAAAAGATATGCATACTAAATTTGAAATGTCGTTACTTGGAGAACTATCCTTATTTTGGGGACTTTAGATACATCAAAGCAACCAAGGAATCTTTATTTCTCAAACCAAGTATATCAGAGAAATGATAAAGAGGTTCGGAATGGAAGATTGCAAACCAGTTGCAAGTTGAGAAAAGATGATGATTCGAAGTCTATAGATCAAAGGTAATACATGCCAATGATTGGTAGCCTACTGTATGTGACAACATCCAGACCGAATGTAATGCAGGCAGTTGGACAGGTGGCATGATTTCAAGCAACACCAAAGGAGTCACATGTTTTATCAGTGAAGAGGATTTTCAGATATCTCAAAGGAACATAAGGGTTTGGATTATGGTATCCAAAAGGAAAGGATCTATCACTTATTCCCTACACAAATGCGGATTGGGCAGGTTGTATTGATGACCAAAGAAGCACCAGTGGAACAAATTTCTACTTGGGTGAGTGTTTAGTATCATGGCTAAGAAATAAACAATCATCAATATCTTTATCTACAGCTGAGGCTGAGTATATTGCAACAACATCATGTTGTACATAGGTTCTTTGGATGAAACAAACTCTGATAGGTATATAGGTTGAGTATGATGATCCCATTCCAATCTATTCTGATAATACAAGCACCATCAATATCTCGAAGAACCTGGTGATGCACTCCAAGACAAAGAACATTCCAATAAAGTATCACTTTCTACGGGAGCAGGTTGCAAGAAATAACATCAGAGTTGAGTATGTGGGAACAAAAGAACAAGTGGTAGACATCTTCACAAAACCACTTCCATAGGAATCCTTTGAATATCTTCGCCAGAGACTTGGATTTATTTCTACTCCAAAGTGAATGATTTTTGAATGTTTATCTTATATGTCTTAGATTTACACGAGGAAGCACCATAAGAGGATAGTTCAGTCAGGGGGATAAACCCCGGATGGAAATATACCTTTTCCATTGATGACAAAGGGGGAGAGATTTATCAGATGTAGAAGACAAAGGCATGGTTCCAAGGGGAGAAGATTTATCAGATGCAGAGGACAGAGGCATGGTTCCAGAGGGATCATGAGTGATATGATTTCAGTATTGAATCAGAGTGTTTCCATCAATGCCAAAGGGGGAGATTGTTGATTAAGGTTGGTTGTCATTGATGTCAACCCTTGAAGAAAGCCTCGCAACACAAAGTTTTGGGTAATGGACCCAATATTGTTTGATGTAAATATGAATCATTATTGTCTTGTCATGGTTGATAAGAAGTAAAGATGGATGAACTCCAAAGTGGTCCCCTTATGGTGAAATCCCTCATGCGAAGACGCTTTGTGGAGTAAGAGAACCCATGATTAATTATGGAATAATGAGATGAAGGATAGTGAATTTGTTAGGGAAACTATCCTATATGGATAGTTCTTGTCATGCCATTTCTAGTGGTATGTGGAACGTTACATAACTCCTCACGGTTAGAGAGTTATGACCATGTGAAGTTGGAGAACCCAGGTTTGGGTAATGGACCCAAGTTTGTTTGATGGATAACGGTATGAGTTTTGCTACATTTGAAGGTAATATTATTCTATATGAATAATACATGTCATTCCATCTTTGGTGGTATGTGGAATGTCACATAACTCCTCACGGTTTGAGATTTATGGCCTTATGAAGTTGGAGGACCCTCTTATGTCATATAGAAGCCCCAAAAGGTCAAAGTAGTCAAAGTGGTTTAAGAGATTTTAGAAGGTAAATAATAAAGTGAAGTCATGAGTGTACTATAATTCAAAGTGAATACAAAATAAATTATTTAAATAATAAATTTAATGGAGAAATTAGATGTGGGTTAACCCTAAAATAAGGAAAGTGGGCAAAGTGACCTATAAGATGTTTTTAAGGAAGCTACTTGGAGAGTATAAATAAGAGGCAAGGCTCTCTCATTTTAGACACACTTGAGCATATTGAATACCCATAGGTGTCTGAGGTAACCAAAGGATATCTAAGCCGAATTTCTGAGGAAAGTGAAGGAAAGAAGGCCATAATTCAAGGAAGGATAAATTATTTTGATGATGCTTTCTAAGTAATCAAACAAATGATATGAGTGCCCCTTATCCCACTCTAACCATTTTAGGTCCAAATCTCAAAAATATGGAAAAAACTAGACAAGGAGAGACATAGAACATGAATTTGTAAGAAACTAAAAATATCTCAAAATTCTTTGTCTTTCATGGTGTCAATGTCATTTGACTCCAAGCATGCCCCTATAATGCCCAGATAATATACCAATAATAATAGAGCATAATACAATTGTGAAAGAGTAACACTATGGTAATCATTATGAGCTTACTGTGATACTAATAGGATACTAGTAATGAACTAATGTTACATCTTGATTGATTGACTGCTTTTGTCATTAATGGTGTTATAGGACGTACAAGAAAATAGATATTTGTCAGATCTATCTTCATTGAGTGAGGGAAGTTTAGGTAGAATAGAGGAAAGTGATACATCTAGTAGGTCTAACAGGCGAAGATCAACTAGAGGTGAGAAGATCAGAAGAAAATTCCATAGACTCGTGGAATTTTTTCTTACGAAAGGGGGATCATGTTATTATGATCATGAGAGAATATATTACATCGAGGTGCCCTTGAGGTACAAACATATAGTGAAACAATGGGTACCCAAGAATCTTCCTGAAATAAACACTGATTTTTTTGTAAATGAAAGGACATACCGGATTGTTCCATTGTCATTACATGGTTTGGGGCTATTTTCCATGGATGGCACAAATGTCTGTTACGATGGATTAACTGAATTGATGGAGTACGTCGGACCCTGTTATATCTACAAAGATTGGATACAAATAGTCCAATATACAAAAAGTATGTGAAGATATGGCTTGGCTTCAAATTATATACAGCTAAAAGATAATGATCAAAATAAAGGAGAAACTATATATATATATATATACAAAAGGCCAAAAGAAACGGGGAATATTGCAGGGTTTATAAACATTAAACAACCCGCGACCACAAATAAGCGACCCAATTGCGTATTTGAGGGGCTTGAAGGAAACCGTGTATTGGTATGTGCAATAAAATCAATAGTTGCAGGGGAAGAGTTATTGATTGATTACAATTTGAATCGAATAGATATATATGTTGCTATTATTGGGGAGCTACGTATACTAATTTACCCAACCTGTAAGCAATGACTCTCATATTTTATGATTTTCATTATGTTCTTTACATTGTTAATCGATTTGGAGAGCTTCGATTTGTTTAGTACTCAGTGTGTCCTATTTTTGTTATCAACATTTGAATTTCTCATACATTTGAATTTCTCATAAATTTGAAATTATTTCTCATGATAATGATCACAGTTCTAATTTTACTATAATGTTGTAGGATGGTCGTGGTAAATCAAAAGCAGCCTCAAAACAGGTAAATGAACAGTAATTTTCAAATTGCATTTAATGTGCATTTTATTTTTGTGGCGATCAATTATTTTGTATGTTTACATTATTGAATTATCATTTATTTTGTCGAATATGTAGTCGGAGGGACATGATGTTGATGATGATTCGCTCGGTGAAAGAGATTTGTATGAATCCCCCGACCCTATGGTTTTAATTAGAAAAAATATCAATAAAGGAAACAAGGAACTAGCTCACTTGTTATATATTCTAGATCAAACTCCTAAGGTCGAAGAAAGGATCAAAGAAGTTATGACAAGGCTTAAGAAATATAAGGTAATAACCATAATTTCAAGTGGTTTTATTTTTATGTCATAAGATCAATTATGAAATCTTGATTTTTAACTTTTACATTATCTAAACAAAAAAATGTTTTCTTTCTTATATAGAGATTTTTGGATCCTGCTGACACCGACATGCATGGTATCGGTAGTATTGGCACTGCACAGATGCCACAAGGTCCCGACGCAGGCCCTCGTATAGCTTCCATGATGCATCTATTTAGATCTCCACCTTCCACACCATTAGGTTGGAGCCACGACACACACACCGAGGAAGCGGCCACATAGGTAGGCTTTGGAGGTGGTGACAGAGATGAGGCCGATGATTTGAGAACTATATGGTTGATTTTTCTAAAGAAAGATGTGTGACCAGCATAGGGATCCTTAGGGAACCTTTATGGTCAATGAGGAAGGGATTCCATTAAAGAAAGCTAAAGTCCCAGGTAATTTTTAAAATTTTATTTTTTTCATGTTCTCTATGTAGACAAATATAAATCATCTAAATTATTATTTTTAAATTAATAATCATATAATCATTTTACGTGTAGGGAACAATGATTTTTACAGGTCCTTGGAGAATAAGGCTTTACTTATTTTTGGGCCCACCATATAGGACAGGTGGAATTCCCAGAATTCCAACCTCAAAAAATAATTGATGGATTATCTAGAAATCCTTTTTGGTGTAGATACATTTAATAAGGCCTTGGCCACCGCCGCAGCTGGCCAATATTTAAAATATATGCGAGAAACATATAGGAAGCACTTGTAACAAAATTATAGGTACGAGTTTCCTCTAATGATTCCAGAGAGGGAGTGGAAATCCCTCATTAAGGACGAAAAAGATAAGAAATTGACAGATGAAGGAAAAACACCCTCTAGTCCCAGAAGGTAAATTACAATTTCAATTGAATACCTTAAAAAAAAAATTGATGTAAATAAAATTGTGGTATATATTAACATACTTGAAACTTTTGATGATAGGTTGACTAACACATCAAAGGCCACAAAAGAAAGGCTTTCCAAATCTGGCCAGCCTAGGCTAGGCCAAGAGGACTACTTGAAGTTGTAGTAATGAATTGTAAGTACCTAAATATCTTATTTGTATCGCCTTAAAATTTTTAGGTAATTGCAGTGAATAACATAAAAAAATACATACTCTTATGCAATGCAAGGTGACACTTTTTGTACTGAAACCACGGAGGAAGACCTCCATCTTGGTTACAAGTACGATTATAAAGTGGTAGTTGAACACTGAAAAATCTTGGGGAAGATACCAAGAACCACTTTGTAGGATAAGGTAAATAAAATTCAATCCAAATTAACCTTTATTATTAATATAATATAGTCATGTTGGATATTATTAATATTTACAACTTTGTTTTAATCAGGGGAGCAACACTATCAACGAATGCACTAGTATTGGAGAGCAGTGTGTTGATATTAGTTTGCAACCAGAAGATGGTTATGATCCCATTCAGTCCCAATTTTCCATGGGGGTACAATCCCACGATGGTGCAATGAACGAGCTGGCACATGACGGTAATATGGTTGTATTTTAATCATATACTTAATAATTTCATAGTTATACATTTTGTACTTCTATTTTTTTTTACTTATACATTTATTATTGTCCTTATAAAGTTTGTGGTCTCAATGGTAGAGAATGTTGTACTTGAGGCTCATAAAGTTGAAGAGGAGCATGCGGGGAAAACCATTCCAATGGTTCCAACCAATGCACTAGGTAAATAATGACATTGCAGGTGTTTTTTTTAATATTATTGAACTAGTTCAATGATATTTAAAAACTGGCCATTTAAATTTTGTGTTTTTTTATTTTGTAGGTGATGCATCATCACAGCGGCCTCCATTACACTGTGAGTACCCCATGACTAGGAGTTCTCTATGTGAGAGGGCGCAATCACAATCAGATTTTGAAGATCACCCAGAGAACGAAGACATAGATATTGATGAAATGATTAGGAACTATAGAGCTAAGAAGAAGAGGCCGACTAAAAGTACTAAATGATGATGTACATGAATATTTTAATAATTATTTAATATAAAATCTATTTCCACCATATTATGCTCACTCCAAATGGATCAAGGAAAAAATTTATTTCATTGTAAACAATTGTGAATATTAGTATGTATATATGTTTGTTTTTGCTGTGAAATATTTCAATAGATTTATATGCTAGGTATTGGGGAATTGAGAGTGATGTGAGGAGGGGGGGGGGAATAAGATCTTCCACCTTCACGTGGTTGGCCCTATTCAGTAGAGAATAACTTATTGGAGCCATTTAATCTTGGAGAAAACCTCCCTCGATCGAGCGTAGCAAAAACAAAGTAAATGTTGACTTCGTTGCTACTACTTCAAATCAAGGGAGGAAGTTTGATCAAATATTAGACATGTGGCTCCAATAAATTATTATTGAAACAAAGAGGAGCTCATTCAGGTATGTTCTGACACTCTCATAAAATTGCATCTTAGAGTAAATAATGTGCTACAAATATTACTTGTATTGATTTTTTAGATATTTATGGAGGTTGAATGATTTTGGCAGGTACTTTAAGATCTTTCTTCATCGATTGAGGGAAGCTCAAGACTAACAGAGGGTCATATAGCTGAAAATAAACACATGAGGCCAAATATTCCAACTGTATTATCGACCAGTTCATCAGATAATGTGTGATTTATCCTTTCAACATATAAGTTTATATAGCCATCATTTCTAGTTATGTTTATTGTTTTATGAATTGTTATGTTCGATTGCTAAATTGAAAAATCACCATTTAGGTATGTATAATCTTTTGATTATGTCCTCTAGATATTATGGATCTGTCAGTGTAGGTTTATGGTTAACCAATGGATAAACCTAACATGAATGTATGGATAAATTCTAACATGAATGTATGGCTCTGAACATGCCACCAAAAATGGTAGTTTCTTTCTATCATTTTCATGCCTTTTTCTCACTCTTTTTTTCTCCCACT
>ML777996.1:1180684-1254220 GCA_009831015.1 Picea engelmannii | reverse complement strand
TGTTTCATGTTTTGTATATCACCTTGCTTATGGTTTATGACTACTTTAGCTATCTAAATCAAATGCAAATGATATAATTTTATTACTGTTATCCATATCTTGTCTCTTCCAAATAGATAAAATACATAACGATTGTTAATTCAATTTGTGAATGACAGGTTTATCTTCTTCATAGATTGAATTGTTATATATAAGTCCTTGCATAACAGGTTTCCCTTATTGCAGGAATTTATAATCAAAAGATTGTTATGATTTTCTTTTATGTCATGTTTGTCCTGTAAATCACTTCAAGAAGCAGCACAACCAATCGTTTTCGAGAAGCTTACGGACTAACTGGTGCGAATTTCTTCCTCCGACCAGCTTAGAAGTCATCATACACAGGGCATACTTGGAGCATTTCCAGGTCAATTAGTCTGTTGTTTACTGTTTTCATTAAGTAGTTTATTTCAGACATAATTTTAATTAGATTTATATTAGATTGTTTAATTTTAGTAAATATATTAGATTGTTTAATTTCAGTAATGTTTAATTCTTTTTCATAAAATATAAAAATTAAAAAGAGATTCTTGGCTGCCTTAGGGCAGAAAATACATGAGTTTTTGTAGGTTTTAATTAAATATATTGATTGTTTATAATGTACATTTGTGAATAAGTGACATTGCAGTTGATAATTAGATAGTTGATTTGAGTTATTACAATAGTTATTAGTAGATTGTATATAATAGTTGGAATAGTTAGATTTAGTGTTAAGTAGTTTGTTTTAATTAGATTAGTGTATTAGATATTTTTAATTAGTTTAGTTTCTTTTATTTAGTTTTAGTTAGTTTTAGTTTGTTTGTTTATTTTAGTTAGATTACTTAGCTTAGATCAATTCTCTCTTTGGTTTTCTTAAAAGACCTTAGAGCAGCCAACGGAGCCGTCAAACTCGTCAGGGTGGTCCATTCCAAACGGCTTG
Source organism: Picea engelmannii (assembly GCA_009831015.1). NCBI lineage: Eukaryota > Viridiplantae > Streptophyta > Pinopsida > Pinales > Pinaceae > Picea > Picea engelmannii. The sequence goes on along the minus strand of ML777996.1, from coordinate 1,253,265 downwards.
GGTTATTTAGACAACCCCGGACCGGTTCCACTCTCCCAGTTGACGGACGGTCAATTTCACCCGTCAACAGGTGGTCTAGGTCATGGTCTATGTCAAGCTCTGGGTTTGGGGAGAAGATATTTGGAGGAATGGAACCTACTGAAATGAACATTATGACCATTTGGAGGCTTAGAGATTATGAGATTGTAGTGCACCCAAATTGAAAGGATAGTTTGGAGATGGAGATATGGAGAGATTGCAATGAATCATTTGGAGGACTAGACATCATGAGATTGCAGTACACCTGATTTGAAATGACCGTTTGAGGCAGAAAAGATTTGAGCATGTTTTTTTCTTATTCTTTTTCAAATGCTAAATGCCAAAAGCATTTTCATTCAGTTCCCTTGAGCCCATACAACCCCTAGTGTTGTAATATTGGATCTGATACCAATTGTAACATATCCAACCACCCATGTACACCGTTGGGATTGTGGGGTACATAAAATTTTCCTCACCTTTGTCTTAATGGAAATGTTTATTCAACACCACAGAGGCCACGATGGAGGAGAGAGATCTAAAGTTGAGGACATCCTATCTACTCTTCATGTAATTTTTGTTTCTAATTCTTTTCTAGAGTTCTTTTGGACTCTATTGATGGGAATATACAATCTGATGCTCATAAAGAATTGAATTCCTTAAAAGCTGTGAATATTTCTCCTCAAAAATGTGTAAGAAAGGAGCTCTAACCCAAGATCATACATTTTCACATGCAATTGAGATCCATTCCACCTCCATTAACATGGAAAAGAAGAGTTGTACTATTATCCCTAGGGTTCTGAATTTTGTCCACAATAACAAAAGTTGCACCATTTTGAAAATCTCCAACTACATTATCAAGAAACTTCGAAATATCTCCAAATTCCTAGTTGTGGGAAGTCACATTAGAATGGAGGAATTTTGGATGTACTTGAACATGATACACGCCACCTGGTAAAGATCACTTTTTTTTATTTTGGAAATCATAATCCCCAGCTATCCAAAATTTATTAAAACTATTTTTCTTTGATTTTATACCTGAACAGTTCAATCAAAGGAAAAATGGATGCAAATGATGTTCTCTTTGCAATGCATTTTCTGATCTCCACCCCTTCCCAGAAAATATAGAATATACCCCTAATCATAATATGGTCTAATATGACACTCCAAAGGGTGCATTGCAATCTCACATATTTCTACCTCAAACGGTCATTTGAACTTGGCTGTACTACAATCTCATGATGTCTGGGCCTCCAAATGGGTCCTTGCAATATCACTATTTCTCCGCATCCAAATGGTCCTCCTTTACACAACGATGCAATTTTTCTCCTTTTGTACAATATGGAAGCTAAGTAGTATTACTATCTATCTCAATTATAATAACATGGCTGTAACATCTCCTCTCTTTAGTGCAAGACTCAATATAACCATCATAAACTAGAGGACAACTTAGGTCAAAGGGAGTGATTTTTGGGGTTATGATGGGGTTGAAAAAATTAGAGTTTCCACCGAAACAATCTTAAGATAAAAAACACTTTCCTTAACATCCTTCTTGTATAAAAAGGTATCAATATGTATTGAATTAGCTAATCATAAGTGTGAACCAGTCTTTAGCAAACTATCTTTGGGGGAAACCCAAAGTAGACTAGATCCATCATTGGGAACTTTAGGCATATTCTCACTTCCTTCTGGGAAGCAAATGTCATCCAAATGGTAGGTTCCTAAGGGATCATCCTTGCTCAATTCTTGTATTGATCCTTGGATATGTTCCTTGGTGGTTGATATAAGTCCTTAGATGTGTCTAGGGCCCCTGGATGTGTTCTAGGGAATCCTTGCTCAGTGCTTGGATTGATCCTTGGATGTGCTCCTTGGTGGTTGATATAAGACCCTAGATGTGTTCTAGGGCCCCTGGATGTCTTCCAGGGAACCCTTTCCTAATGCATGGGTTGATCATTGGTCTTGTAACTTGGTGGATAAGACCCTAGATGTGTTCTAGGGCCCCCAGATGTATTTTGGGGAAACCTAGTCTTTGACCAGGTAGATCTTGGTGTAATACCAATATGTTTTGATGTGTGATCCTCTTCCTCTCTCCTGGGATGGCCCATGAGACCTAGGATTGCCTATGAATATGGACACGACCACATTGTTGATGGACCCCCTTATGCAGTGATGATAAAGTTTATAGGTCCTTATGAGACTCATGTGGACATGTTTTCCATTATGGACCCCCCCTTGACTTTGTCTTCAAAGGTACCCCTTTGTTGTTTTATGTGATTGAGGTTTTATTTATGTGATTGGATTTTTATATGTGTTTAGGGTTTTTGTAATTAATATTAATATTAATTGACATTTTAATTAATATTTATATTAATTAAATGTCAATATTTAATTACAATTTTAAATTTCCCTAACCCCTCTCCCTAACTATAAATAAGACCCTACCCTCTAGCATTCTATTACACTCACACTCACTCACTCCTCACTCTCCTATTTGTTGCAGCTACCTTAGTTGATCTCTCTTGATGATGGTGTGACCTCCTTTTTGGACTATCTTTTCATATCTGAGTTTTGTTTTGCTAGTGCGGCCTCTCCATTTGATGTAATAGTTTTAGATCTGAGTTTTGTTTGTTGGTGCAGCCTCTCTATTTGATGTAACATTTTTAGATCTGAGTTTTGTTGGTGTAACCTCTCCATTTTATGTAACAGTTTCAGATCTGAGTTTGTTGGTGCAGCCTCCCCATTTGGTGTAATGGTTTCATATTATTGTTTTATGTGATTGAGGTTTTATTTATGTGATTTGGTTTTTATATGTGTTTAGGATTTTTATAATTAATATTAATATTAATTAACATTTTAATTAATATTTATATTAATTAAATGTCAATATTTAATCATAATTTTAAATTTCCCTAACCCCTCTCCCTAACTATAAATAAGACCCTACCCTCTAGCATTCTATTACACTCACTCTCACTCACTCCTCACTCTCCTATTTGTTGCAGCTACCTCATTTGTTCTCTCTTAATGATGGTGCGGCCTCCTTTTTGGACTATCTTTTCAGATTTGAGTTTTGTTTTGTTGGTGCGGCCTCTCCATTTGATGTAATAGTTTTACATCTGATTTTTTTTTGTTGGTGCGACCTCTTTATTTAATGTAACAGTTTTAGATCTGAGTTTTCTTGGTGGAGCCTCTCCATTTGATGTAACAGTTTCAGATCTGAGTTTGTTGGTGCATCCTCCCGATTTGGTGTAACAATTTCATATATGAGTTTTGTTTGTTGCAGTTGTCTTGTGATTGTCTATACGTTGGAAAAATTGTTCGTAAGTCCTTATGACAGATATCAAACCCTAGAGGTTTGATCCATGAACCTAGAACTATTTCTGAGCATATTATAAAGGTTTTCATCCACACATGTGATATGTACATCTTTCTTAGATCAGGAGGTAAGCTTGAGGTTTCTCTTTTCACTCAGAAATTTTGTTTATACTCAAAATTTAATTTATATCTCTTTATTTCTTTTCTCATATATGTTGATCTTGTGAACAAAAAAATAAAAAGGAATTATTTGTTTCTATTTTTCCCTAATTCTAACAATTTTCCTATGACTTTGACCAAGGGCACACTATTCTAGGAAGCCTCCCCACACCTTCTTGTGACCATTATTCTTTCTATTATTAGCCGATACCAAACATAAAAGAAAACATAATGCCTAGAATCATACTAAGCTCTCTATTACTAATCTCTTGTTATGGAAACTACGTGATATGGAACTGAAAGCATAACTTGTATCTACAGCTTATCGAACTCGCTATGAATCTTCTGTATGATTAGAGTGGTATCATTCTTAGGAAGATACAGTATGAATATTAAGACTAATTGACTTATTATCTGTATTATACCAATCTTATTGAGGCAATGAAATCAATGAATATGGGAAAGGTGATTTCCTTATTTCTCTAATAAGCTTCCATTACAGGTTACCAGTCATATTTCTTTCCCATATTCATTCCTATTCAACGGTAAACCTACTACTGGAACGAGTCTAATTTGGAAGTAGAAGTTATACAACCATTTCATGAATGATTTCCATTTAATTGATACTCATATGAACTAATAGCATGGACTAGTAATACCTGTATAGCCTTATTTACTCCTATTGTGTGATGTATGTACCCGATGAGTGAAACGAATATGGAATAAAGGGGCATTCACATTATCACATATAAGTGAATGGAAATAAGCTTACATCATATGTGTACAAAGCTCCTTGTATCTCATATGTAGAAACAAAAGTAAATCTCATGAATCACTTTTATTACCATAAGTTGATAGGAATGAATATGGTATGATCACAACAGTATGAGTTCCATCTTCTTGAATAGGGACAGATCATTTCTTTGGTGGATGTAGCCCATATTGGGTGAACCATGTATATATGTGTCTCTATTGTATTTTGTATCTCTTGTGTTTTATTTCTTCATCTATTATATATTATTTCTATGTGATCCTCTTTTTTCTAACAAGAAACACCAAACCATAAAGGTAAGAAAGAAGCTCATTAAGAGATAAGGGATAAGTGGTGGATAAAAAGGACCTAGTAGTGAAGTTAACCATTACATGAGGGTCTGGTCACTAGGCAAATAACTCCCCAAAACTACCTCTGTGTGCACATGTGCAATGTTACTAAAGTCTAGTGAAGCTTAGTTACATGTATAAGTTCCTCACAAATGATGTTATAATGATCATCATTATGACACTAGTTACAAGATTACATCAATCCACTAGAAAACATTAAAACACATTCTTACATATCCCTCATTTAGAAATGAAAAAAACCAATGCATGCATCAATATGGATCTTTAAGTTTTGAAGCTAGCCATATGAATGCTTCTCCCGGTGCTATAAGGTTTGGAAGTTTGTCCCTTGACCTTAATCTAGATCTAAATAAACCCATTTTAGGTCACATCACAATGGAAAAGGGAATATAGTAGAAGATGTAGGATCACTCAACAATTGAGGAAGGAAGTACTAACATATCTCAATAAACTATATCCATGCTTGGTTCATCCCTTTCAATCTTCCAAGAATAGACTAGCTCTTCTTGTGTAGAAAAAATATTCATGTCCTCTAAAGGACTTGAGGAGTAATCCACTAGAATTTATTCATCCATCAATGCATCCACATAATTTTCTTATTCCATACAATATATGTGAGAAGTATACTTCTTTCACAAACACACACACACACACACACACATGAAAAATCCATAACATTTTTATGTTGAAATAAAAATGGTAAAGTTACACACATAAAGTGCACGATGACATGAAAGCAAAGCTTAACAAAGAATATCTCTTGATATTCTTCCAATATAATTGAATGAATTTGAAATATAGTATCTCAAAATAAGTTGTCCACAAACATATTACATCATAAGCAAAAAATCCTAGATAGGTGTTACATTTTGAAAGTTTCATCCTGAAAACCATAATAAAATTATCCATTGCAGCCTCTTGATATACAAAAAAAGAAAGTAGTGAAATTGTTCAAAAAAAATAAGGAAATTAAATCCATTATCCAAAATGGATAGATCTCATTTAAATAAATATCTGGAGACAAGGGGGTAGGGATTTTTGATCCGGATTATTTTCGGCAAGAAATGAGAGAAGAGATATAATAAATAACTGCACAGAGATATCACAGATATCCAATAATATAACATAAATGTATCAGAGATGAAACCATAAACACAGATATACATTAATACATGATTTCAATTAATGAAATAAATGTACAGAGACTATAAAAATACAGAGTGAAAGACTCGCTAGAATGGTGGCAACTTATCTCTGAGAAGAGATGTGACGACTACTCGTGTCCAAAAGAAGATGATTACAATGAGGCTCTGAAGGCATTTTTTACAATAAACAGGAATTCCCAAAACCCTAGACATCCAAAAACCTAACCCTATGAGATGAAGCACCAAAAGTCGTGTGTGCCCCGTTTGGGTAAGTTAGTACATCAACTTCCCGGGGTCGTAACTTTTGCATACGATCTCCGTTTTAGGCGTATGATAGCCCATTGGAAAGGTATCATCGAGGAGATACATTATGGGGGATCAATCATGAATTTGGCTATAATTGAGAATATATATTCCAAAAAACCGTCAGTTAGGCCCTCAAAATGGCCTCGGAAGTTCAAACTGCTAAAAATAGTAAATTGCCAAAATTGCTAGAAAAATGTTTTAAGCCAGTTGGAAAAGTTGGGTGGCCACCGATATCCACCTGGATCAATCCTCCCTCCTTAGGAGGCAATGGTATTTATTTCATTGAGTGCTCAGGGGAGAGGAAAAAGTGTTTGTTGAATCTGAATCTTGGTGAGCTTCTTGCCTTGTTGGAGACGTTGCGCTGCTCTGTTTGTGGAAGATTATCACGAGAATGTGGTTGGAAGGGTTGGAAATTTTTAACCAATATGGATACATGAGATTATTTTGTGCAGAAGGAATCTTTACACTTTGCTACAATCTTGTCGACCTACTTCTATTGGATAGAAGGTGCTTGGGCCGAGGCTGTAGTGGTTGGAGTATCCTTTTGTTCACCTTTTGAACATATTGTGAAGAAGATGAATTTTGTAGTATGAGATCCTACCTTGTGGAACTTTTTAGGTGGAATAGCAATTGGAACTACCTCTGGTATTTTGCAGAGATGACCTCGTAGAGAAACAATGACACTACGGGGTCGAGACTCATAAACAACATGGTGCTTCCACATATATGGTTGGCCCAAGAGAACATCATAGACATCCAGTGAGGAAAAATTGCATAATACCTCATCCTTGAAGGGATGGATGCCGTATGACAATCGACACTGTCGGCTGACAAAAAGATCTCATCCTTGGTGAAGACACCTGATGTTGTATGGTTGTGGGTGTGGTGTTGTTGACAATCCCAACTGTTTGATGACCTCTGCTAAGATGAGGTTCTTCTGGATTCCGCTATCAACAATAAAATGCAATGGGTTCCTCTTCACCCACATCTGTGAATGAAAAAGGTGCCCCCCCTCTTCAGGATCTGTTGGTTCTTCTGGTTGAATTGTTGCGGTCACGACAATAGCAGTGGGTTCTATGTCGATGATCTATCTTTTACCAGTATTTTCATAATCAGATTATGAACCAAGGTTCATCTCCTTGTCTTTGATCTCAGCCACCAATGACTATTTTGAGTGACATTCATCGGTGTTTTGCCAAGGGATTTTGTGGAAATCGTACCATTTTTCGGTGTCCTTCTTTGTCTTTCCGTGACCCTTATTTTCCTATGGCTTGGACAGGTTTTCGGGAGATTGTTTTTTAGGGTCTTCTTTTTCATACTTTGGTTGTTGCATATTTGCAGACCCGAACTCCCATTTGTTCTAGTGGTTAAATTTCTGCTCTATTTTAACAACATATCGATAAGCAACATCGAGTGATGAGATGTCTAGAAAATCCATTTCAGTTTGGATGTATCTATGTAGAGCCCCATGATATTTCAGAACCAAATGTTGTTCGGAGTCTTTGATACCTAGCTTGGTGCGCAAGGTATGGAAGGTATTGGTGAAATCCAAAACTTCTTGGCCCCACTCTTGCCGCAGTGTGGCTCATGCACTGGTCCTCATAGTTTCCAGCAGGGTAATACTGTTCCTTTACCGCATCCACAAAAGCATCCCAAGTGGGCTCAGCCCCATATATTCCAGACTCCTCTGTGGAACTTTTCTCTGAGTAAGTTTCCCACCAATGTTTGACATGGAGGAGAGATTTACAGAGTGAGAAGGTGATCTTTTCCCTGTCCAAAAAATGGTGAACAAAGAAATAACTATCTAGCAGATTTAACCATTTGTCTAGGGCCTCCGCATCTATTTTACCTTCAAATATGGGAATATCAAAATTAACCTGTACCTTGAAAGGAGAGGTTCTTCTAAAGTGGGTTTTTGATGAATATGCATCTGTTTCTATAGGCAGGAATTTAAGCATGTCGGAAAAATTCTCCATCATTTCGTCTCTATGTCACATGAGAGCTTGCTCAAGCAACAGATTTATAGGATCGTCTGCTTCGTCATTTTTCTTTTCTTCCTCCATGGAGGGTGTCTTGGGCGCATGAGAGAGATTTTATTCAAGAGAGACAAGCTCAAGACCCAACTTTCTATACTTGAACCTCATCAGCGACATGCACTAAAAAAAACGATCAAGAGCAGCCTATTATGATACCACTGATCCAGATTATTTTCGACACGAAATGAGAGCGGAGATATAATAAAGAAATGCATAGAGATATCACAGATATCCAATAATATAACAGAAATGTATCAGAGATGCAACCATAAACACATATATACAGTAATACATGATTTATATTAATGAAATAAATGTACAGAGACTGTAAAAATACAGAGTGAAAGACTCGCGAGAATGGTGACATCTTATCTCTGAGAAGAGATGTGATGGCTACTTGCATTAGAAAGAATATGATTATAATGAGTCTCTAAAGGCCTTTTTTACAATAAACAGGAATGCCAAAAACCCTAGAAATCCAAAAAACTAACCCTAGGAGATGAAGCGCCAAAAGTCATGTGGGCCCTGTTTGGGTAAGTTAGTACATCAACTTCCTGGGGTCGTAACTTTTGCATACAATCTTTGTTTTAGGCGTATGATAGCACGTTGGAAAGGTATAGTGGAGGATATTAATTTTTGGGGATCAATCCTACCTTTCACTATCATTGAGAATCTCTATCCCAAAAAACCTTCATTTAGGCCCTCAAAATGGCCCCGAAAGTTCAAACTGCTAAAAATAGTAAATTGCCAAAATTTCCAAAAAACAATTTTGAGCCAGTTGGAAAATGTGAGTGGTCACCAATATCCACTTGGATGAATCCTCCCTTCTTAGGAGGCAATGGTATCCATTTCATTAAGTTCCCGGGGGAGAGGAAAACGCATTTGTTGAATCTGAATCTTGGTGAGTTGTTTGCCTTGCTAGAGACGTCATCCTGCTCGGTTTGTGGAAGGCTATCACGAGCATGTGGCTTGAAGGGTTGGCCCTTTTTAACCAGTCTGGATACATGAGATTATTTTGTGCATAAGGAATATTTACACTTTGCCACAATCTTGTCTACCTGCTTCTGTTGGATAGAAGGTGCTTGGGCCGAGGCTGTAGTGGTTTCATTATCCTTTTGTTCACCTTTTGAACAGATCGTGAAGAAGATGAATTTTGTAGTATGAGATACTACCTTGCGACACTTTTTAGGTGGAACAGTAGTTGGAAATACCTCTGGTATTCTATAGAGATGACCCCCCAGAGAAACAATGACACTACGGGGTCGAGACTCATAAACAACATGGCGCTTCCACATATATGGTTAGCCCAAGAGAACATCAAAGACATCCAGTGGGGAAACATCGCATAATACCTCATCCTTGAAAGGCAGGATGTCGTATGACAATCGACACTGTCAGCTGACATGAAGTTCTCGTCCTTGGCGAAGCCACCCGATGTTGTATGGTTGTGGGTGTGGTGTTGTCAACAATCCCAACTACTTGACGACCTCTGTTGAGATGAGGTTCTTCTGGCTTCCGCTATCAAAAATAAAATGCAGCGGGGTCCCCTTCACCCACATATGTGAATGAAAAAGGCACTCCCACTCTTCAAGATCTATTGGTTCTTCTGGTTGAATTGTTACGGTCGTGAGAACAACAATGGGGTTTGCGTCGATGATATGTCTTTTACCAGTATTTTCAGAATCAAATTTTGAATTAGGGCTCGGCTCCTTGTCTTTGATCTCGACCACCAATGATTATTTTGAGCAACATTCATCGGTGTTGTGCCAGGGGATTTTGTGGAAATCGCACCATTTTTCGGTGTCCTTCTTTGCCTTTCCATGACCCTTCTTTTCTTGTGGCCTGGATAGGTTTTCGGGAGACTGTTTGTTAGGGTCGTCTTTGTCATATTTTGGTTGTTGCAGATTTGTAGACCCGAACTCCCATTTGTTCTAGTGCTTAAATTTTTGCTTGATTTTAACAACATATTGATAAGAAACACTGATTGAAGAGATGACCAGAACTTTAATGAGTGCGAAGGTGATCTTTTCCCTATCGGAAAAATGATGAACAGAGAAATAACCGTCTATCATATTTAACCATTTTTCTAGGGAATCCACATCTATCTGACCTTCAAATATGGGAATATCAAAATTGACCTACACCTTGAAAGGAGAGGTGCTTCCAAAGTGGATGTTTGATGAATATGCACATGTTTCTATCGGCAGGCATTGAAGGATGTGGGAAAAATTCTCCGTCATTTCGTCCCTCTGTCGTGTGAGAGCTTGCTCAAGAAACAGATTTATAGGATTGTCTGCTCTGTCATTTTTCTTTTATTCTACCACGGAGGGTTTATTGGGCATGAAAGAGTGATTTTATTCAAGAGAGACAAGCTCGAGACCCAAATTTCTATACTGAGACCTTGTCGTGGAAATGCACTGGAAAAAATGATCAAGAGTAGTCTGCTCTGATACCACTGATCCAAATTATTTTCGGCACGAAATGAGAGTGAGATATAATAAATAAATGCACAGAGATATCAAAAATATCCAATAATTTAATAGAAATGTATAAGAGATGAAACCATAAACATAGATATACAGTAATACATGATTTCTATTAATGAATGAAATGTACAGAGACTGTCAAAATATAGAGAAAAAGATTCGCTAGAATGGTGACAACTTATCTCTGAGAAGATATATGACGGCTACTCCCATTCGCAAGAAGATGATTAAAATGAGGATCTTAAGGAATTTTTTACAGTAAAAAGGAACTCCCAAAACCCTAGACATCCAAAAACCTAACCCTAGGAGATGAAGCACCAAAAGTCATGTGGGCCCTGTTTGGGTAAGTTAGTACATCAACTTGTCAGGGTCGTAACTTTTTCATACGATCTTCGTTTTAGGTGTATGATAGCTCGTTGGAAAGGTATCATAGAAGAGATTCATTTTTGGGGATCAATAGTTCCTTCATCTATCATTGAGAAGCTCGATCCTGAAAAACCTTCATTTAGGCCCTCAAAATGGCCCCAGAAGTTCAAACTGCTAAAAATAGTAAATTGCCAAAATTGCCAGAAATTTGTTTTGAGCCAGTTGGAAAAGGTGGGTGGCAACCAATATCCACCTGGATCAATCCTCCCTCATTAGGAGGCAATGATATCCATTTCGTTGAGTTCCCGGGGGAGTGGCAAAAGCACTTGTTGAATCTGAATCTTGGTGAGTTGCTTGCCTTGCTGGAGACGTCACGCTACTCGGCTTGTGGAAGGATATCAAGAGCATGTGGTTGGAAGGGTTGGAAATTTTTAACCAGTCTAGATACATGATATTATTTTGTGCAGAATAAATCTTTACACTTTGTTACAATATTTCCGACCTACTTCTATTGGATAGAAGGTGCTTAGGCCAAGACTGTAGTGGTTGCAGTATCCTTTTGTTCACCTTTTGAACAAATTGTGAAGAAGCTGAATTTTGTAGTATGAGATACTAACTTGTGACACTTTTTAGGTGGAACAGTAGTTAGAACTACCTCTGGTATTCTGTAGAGATGACCCTCTAGAGAAACAATGACACTACAAGGTCGAGGCTCATAAACAACATGGCGCTTCCACATATATGGTTGTCCCAAGAGAACATCATACGCATCTAGTGGGGAAACATTGCATAATACCTCGTCCTTAAAGGGTTGGATGTCATATGACAATCGACACTTTTGGCTAACACGAAGATCTCGTCCTTAGCAAAGAGACCTAATGTTGTATGGCTATGGGTGTGGTGTTGTCGGCAATCCCAACTATTTGATGACCTCTATTGAGATGAGGTTCTTCTGGCTTCCACTATCAACAATAAAATGCAGTGGGGTCCCCTTCACCCACATATATGAATAAAAAAGGCACTCCCCCTCTTCAAGATCTGTTGGTTCTTCTGGTTGAATTGTTGTGGTCACAACAATAGCAGTGGGGTCTGCGTCGATGATCTATCTTTTACCAGTATTTTCAGAATCAGATTCAAAATCAAGGTTCATATCCTTTTCTTTGATCTCGGCTACCAATGACTATTTTGAGCGACATTCATCAGTGTTGTTCCAAGGGATTTTGTGGAACTCACACCATTTTCTGGTGTCCTTCTTTGTCTTTCCATGACCCTTCTTTTCCTATGGCTTGGACAAGTTTTCTCGAGACTATTTGTTAGGGATGTATTTTTCATACTTTGGTTTTTAGGGATTTTCATACCCAAACTCCTGTTTGTTCTTGTGCTTAAATTTCTGCTTGATTTTAACAACATATCAATACGCAGCACCAAGTGATGAGATGTCTAGAAAATTCATTTCAGTTTGGATGTATCTGTGTAGAGCCCCATGGTATTTCAGAACCAAATGTCGTTTGGAGTCTTTGATACCCATATTGGTTAACAAGGTATGGAAGGTATTGGTGAACTCTGAAACTACTTGGCTCCCCTATTGTCGCATTATGGTCCATCTCATGTACTGGTCCTCATAGTTTCCAACAGGGTAATATTGTTCCTTTACCGCGTCCACAAAACAATCCCAAGTGGGATCGGTCCCATATATTCCAGAATTTCTATGGAACTTTTCTCCCAATAAGTTTCCCACCAATGTTTGACATGGGGGAGATATTTAAGGAGTGCAAAAGTGATCTTTTCCCAGTCGGAAAAATGGTGAACAAAGAAATAATCGTCTAGCAGATTTAACCATTTGTCTAGGGAATCTGCATCTATTTGACCTTCAAATATGGGAATATAAAAATTAACCTATACCTTGAAAGGAGAGGTGCTTCCAAAGTGGTTGTTTGATGAATATGTGCATGTTGCTATCAGAAGGTGTTAAAGGATGTGGGGAAAATTCTCCATCATTTTTTCCCTCTGTCATGTGAGAGCTTGCTCAAGCAACATATTTATAGGATCGTCTGCTCCGTCATTTTTCTTTTCTTCCACCATGGAGGGTTTCTTTTGCATGCGAGAGAAATTGTATTCAAGAGATACAAGCTCAAGGCCCAACTTGCTATACTCAGACCTCATCAGGGACATGCACTGAAAAAAATGATCAAGAGCAGCCTTCTTTGATACCACTGATCTAGATTATTTTCGGCACGAAATGAGAGCTGAGATATAATAAATAAATGCACATAGATATCGCAGATATCCAATAATAGAACATAAATGTAGCAAAGATGCAACCATAAACACAGATAAATAGTAATACACGATTTCTATTAATGAAAGAAATGTACATAGACTGTAAAAATACAGAGTGAAAGACTCGCTAGAATGGTGGCATCTTATCTCTGAGAAGAGATGTGATGGCTACTCACATTCACAAGAAGATGATTAAAATGAAGCTCTAAAGGCCTTTTTTATAATAAACAGGAATGACAAAAACCCTAGACATCAAGAAACCTAACCCTAGGAGATGAAGCGACAAAAGTCATGTGGGCCCCATTTGGGTAAGTTAGTACATGAACTTCTCGAGGTCGTAACGTTTGCATACGATCTTTTTTTTATGCGTATGATAGCCCATTGGAAAGGTATCATTGATGAGATTCATTTTGGGGGCTCAAACATTCCTTCAGCTATCATTGAGAAGCTCGATATTGAAAACCTTCATTTAGGCCCTCTAAATGGCCCCAGAAGTTCAAACTGCTAAAAATAGTAAATTGCCAGAAAATTGTTTTGAGCCCATTGGAAAATGTGGGTGGCCACCGATATCCACCTAGATCAATCCTCCCCTTCAATTTACTCTATCATGTTGATGGTAGTATGCTATATCTCCAAATATATTTTTGACAGGGCATCGACTAAGTTGTTTTGCTCCTTATATATGTGATAATAAGATATATGAGAGAATATTCCCTCCAACAACTTTATTTGGTTATAAATCAGATGGAAACAAATATTTTGTATTCTATGGTTCCCCAACATCTAATCTATAATTAAATTTGAGTAAGAAACAACCTATAATTAATCAATATTTCTTTCTACTGTAATTCTTATCAATGTTTCAAGTGCTTTCATTTTATCCCAATTGTTAGTACCTCCACAAAAAGTAACCTCAAAAGAAATGTTGCTTGAATAAAAGAAAAAAGTGCACCTATAGCCTTTCATGTATTGTGGTTTCTTAAACAAGCCATATCAAAAAATCCCCGTGCTTTTGTTTTGTTAATATCAAGTGTGCTTATATTCCTGTAAGGTTTTGTTTGGCAAGGTACCTTGAGTCCTTCATAAGATAACTTGATTTTATAGAAAATTTGGAGGTGGATATTAACTCGTCCTATAACATAATGGCATTTCTAATTAACCAGAGGGCCCAAGAAACACCATAGAAAAACCTTTATGATCCTTTACCTATGAGTCCTCAAACCAAGTATGTAGTTCTTATGGCTAAGAAGAACCTTGCCATTTTTCCTTTCCACTTGTCAAGGTATGGGCTGCATCTCAAACTTCTTTGGTAAAATGAAAATGTATTAACAATTGACTAATCGATTTCCTTCCATTTTTACATCAAACATATATTATGCCAAATCCCTACCATGTTCTTCTTTGAGAGCATGAGATCTCATGATTTGATCCCTTGTTCCAAATCTAGTGCTTTAACACACACAAATGGCCTTGTTAAAATTTGTTTATTCTACACATTTTATGGATAAGGAATTAACAAGAAGAACACCATTGACATTGTTTCATGTATATGAATCCAATGAAGGAGGTTGGTCATTAATCCAATGCACAGTTTGTCAATATTTTCAAGTTGTACCTCACTTTCTCAAACAATTCATAGACACTTGCCCTAAATGGTCCTAGGGGAGTGTGAATCACAACTTAAAAAAATATTTTTTCAATTGCAACAAGTGAGTTTCAATCGGGCCATCATCTTTGTGAAGTCACGAATTTGAATGTGCAAGATCTCATGATTTGACCCCCATATCCAAATCCAATGACTTAACGGATGTGCAAATTCCCTTGTCAAAAAATGTTTCTTATAAATGATTATATGAGCAAGTACTCTCATAGAAGGGAACCCTTAGGACTATCGCATGAAAATGAATCCAACCAACTAGAATTCTCATGAAATTAACTCAAGGTTCTTTGGTTTTTTTGAGTTGTAGATCACTTACCCATACAATTCAAGGACACTTTCTCTAAATGGTCCTTGGTGAAAAAATGAAAACTTTGACTTGGAACAATGCGGTGTCTATTACAACATGTGAGTTCCATTCGAGCTATTTTCCTCATGTCTTCACCAAGGGTTAAGGTCAGAGATATCATGATTTGAGCCCAAGATCCAAATATAGTGATTTAACACATGTGAAAATGGCCTCATCCAAAATCATTTCTTATATACATTTTTGTGGCGAAGGACTCACAGAGAAGGGAATCATTGGAAATATCCCATGGAGATAAAACTAATAGAGTAGACTACTCATTGAATTGACTTGTGATTCTTTAGTTGTTTCATGTTGTAGGTTGCTTGCCAAGACAATTCAAGGACACTATCCATAAATGGTCATGGTGGAAAAAAATGTAACACATGATTAGGAATAATGTCCTATTAGTTTTAGGAAGTGAGTTTCATTAGGGCCATCATCACCATGTAGTCACTGAGGTTGAATGCATGATCTTGTACTTTGACCCCTAGATCCAAATCTGGTGCTTTAACACATGTGCAAAATATCTCGCCCAAAATAATTTCTTCTACACACTTGTCTGGCCAAGGACTTGAGGTGAAGGGTGTCATTGGCACAGTCCCATGTAGACCAATCCAAAGGAGAAGATTGGTTCTTGAGCTTTTTTGAGTTGTATTTTGCTTTCCCAGACAATTTAGGGACTATCACTTACCCTAAATTATTATGGGGTAGAAAATAAAAATAGTGACATAGAACATTGTGCCATGAATTTCAGAAAGTGAGTTTCAATATGGAAATCATTCCCTTGTATTCATATTGTTTGAAGCCAAAAGATCTCATGATTTTACCCCTAAATCCAAATCTGGTGCTTTAACACGTGAAAACAACCTTGCCAAAACAAATTTATTCTACATGCATGTATGGCCAAGGACCCAATGAGAGAGGAATTGTTGGAACTATCTTGTGGACATGAATCTAATGAAAAGGACCTCTCTTCAAACCAAATCATGGTTCTTGAGTTATTTCAATTTGTAGCTTTCTTTCCTAGATAATTCAAGGACATTTTCCATAAATGGTATCAGGGGGGGAACACAAACCTTTACTTGGAATGATGTGTCATTAATTGAAACAAGTGAGTTTCATTAGGGATATTGTTCCTATTAATTCACCAATCTTGAACGTGTGAGATATCATGATTTTCTCCCTAGATAAAAAATTGGAGCTTTAATGCATGTGGAAATGACATACTCCAAAATTGTTTAACTTGCATGATTATGTGGCCAAGGACTCATGGAGAAGGGCATCATTGGAACTATTCCATGAATATGATTACAATGGAGCAAACTACTTGTTGAATTGACTCATAGTGTCAATTCATTTAAATTTGTAGCTTACTTGTCTATACATTTCATGCACACTTGCCCTAAATGGTCCAAGAAGTAAAAAATGAAAACAAACACTCAAAATGGTATGCCATCAATTGCAAAAATTGAGTTTCATTGGGTCCAACATCCTTGAGTAGTCATCGAGGTTGAATGTGTGAGATCTTGTTATTTAACCCCTGGATCCAAATTTGGTGCTTTAACACATGTGGAAATGACCTCAACCATTATTGTTTATTATGCACATTTGCATGTACAAGGACTCATGGAGAAGGGTGTTATTGGAAACAGTCACATGGAGATAAATCTAATGGAGCATGTTGGCATAGGGGCAGACCCAGGGTTCAATGCTCAAGAGTGCACCAACAAAACCCTAACTATCGGCCCTTTCAGAAACACCTGCAAAGCAGATGAAGTCTCACCCAAGGTAGAGGTAGGGGTGGTTGCAGGACTCAAATGTCTGCAACCTTAGCTGGGACACATATCTGTGATTACAACACGTTTACAGAGAACTTAACAATTATAGTTCATTAATATCTAGCCCTAGTTACAACGTAGATAAACCCTATTAACAGAGCAACGTAGTATTCACACAGATCCGATATATTCAAGCACTAAGCACATCAACATAGATTAGATCTAGCATTCATTCACATTATTCAACACTAAGATATCATATTATATTATTCTAAGCATATATCAATGCACTAAGCATTTAATCACATAAACAAGAGAACAACCATAAATCACAAAGCAACCACAACATAGGATATACGTGGTTCACCCCAAGCCTGGGGCTACGCTCACCAACTCTTATTCTTCTTTATTATCTTCTGTCAATATTCTACATGCATAGAGCCACCATATCCTACTATGCATAGGACAAGAGATCCGCGCACACCTCGCTAGATCCTCCTTCCCCGAGTTAGGTTACAACACAAATCTTCTACTCAATATCTTACATTCACTTGCACTTAGCCTTGCAAGTCTCATGTTGGTTGTGGAGCCTGATTATCTTCCTGATTCATTGGTCCTTGCTTTCAGCCATGTTTATACCCCATGAAGACTTTACACTCCAGAAGTATGTACACTCTTCCACGTGGGGGAGTGCAGAGGGGGGGTACCCCCTCTGCGAGGTCCAAGGGGGCTATCCCCCTGGCTGGGGGGTTTGGGGGAAAGCGGGTCCCCGAAGGAAAAATTGCCTTGTAAATGTATATTGTAATTTCATTGTAAATCTAGACCGTTCATTGTAAGGTCACAGATCTAACGGTAGAAATTATGTTAGGTTTTTTTTCCTTAGAAGGCAACCCTCTGTTATGAGGGAAATGTATTGCAGCTATGCATTATGGCGAGTATTGTATTCAGAGAGAGGAGACTATGAGAGAAAGAAGATAAAGTTACAAAGGGTTTTGATGTAGGTTGTATCCCTTCATTTGTTGGATAATATTAAAGGAAGGACCTGAAAATTTCTCTGGTGGACGTAGCCCACACTGGGTGAACCACATAAATCTGTGTCTCTATTGTATTGTGTATCTTCTGTGTTTTGTTTCCGCATTTTTTTTATTTTATTTCTCTACGGTCCTATTTTTCTAACAACTGGTATTAGAGTGAAAGGTAATTCGCAGGAAAAGAGGGTTCTTGGTTCGAGTGGGAGCAATGTCGGAAGATGGAAAGTTTAGGGTCGAGAAATTTAATGGCCCAAACTACCAGTTATGGAAGATGTAGATGGAAGATTATTTATATCATAAGTATCTATTCCTACCATTGGGCGGAGTAGCAAAGAAGTCGACGGCCATGAAGGACGAAGAATGGTAGATTCTTGACAGAAAGGCTCTAGGAATGATACGAATGAGCTTAACAACATCATTGGATTTCAATATTTTGAAAGAAAATACAACGAAGGATCTGATGGACGTGTTGGCTAAATTGTATGAAAATCCCTCGACGTCCAATAAGGTATTTCTAATGAAGAGATTATTTAATATGAATATGTTAGAAGGTGGGTCTGTTGCAGATCATTTAAATGAATTTAATACGGTTACTAATCAACTAAGATCTGTCAAAGTGGACTTTGTTGATGAGGTTAGGGATCTTCTAATATTGTGCTCGTTGCCAGAAAGTTGGAACAACTTGGTCATGGATATAAGTAACTCTGTCTCTGGTTCAAATACTTTAAACTTTGATGATGTTGTTGGTGTTATCCTTAGTGAGGAAATGCGATGGAAAATCATAGGTGAGACATCAGGTAATGCGTTGAACATGGAGAACAGGGGAAGACAAAAGGATAAAGGAAAGGGCTTAGGGAACCGCGGGAATTCTAGGAAGGGCAGATCGAAATCCAGACTTGGAAAGATAGAGTGTTATAATTGTGGGAATAGAGGACATCTGAAGAAAGACTGCAGAGCTCCAAAGCAACAAAGAGATGGACAACATGAGAGAAATCAGGAAGCAAATGTAACAGGTGATGTGTTACAAGACGCTTTGATTCTTTCTATAGATAATATTTCCGAGTCTTGGGTAGTAGATTCAGGGGATTCATTTCATGCCACACCCCATAGGAAACATTTTCTAGATTATGTTCAAGGTGATTTTGGACAGGTTCATTTGGGTGATGATGCACCATGAAAAATTGTTGGAATGGGAAAGGTAAAAATAAAGCAACGCAATGGAAACCAATGGTTGTTGAAAGAGGTAATACATGTTCCATATTTAAGGAAAAATATAATTTCAACAAGGAAGTTGTCAAATGAAGGTTGTGTATCCATATTTATATATAAGACCTGGAAGGTCATCAAAGGATCATTGGTGATAGAAAAAGGAGAGAAGGTAGGTACATTGTATTTATGTACTGGTAATACTGACTCTTCTATCTCTTTAGCTTCTATAGGAGTGGATACAACACTATGGAATCACAGGCTGGGACACATGAGTGAGAAGGGTATGCATATACTTCACAAAAGAAATTTTCTACTAGATCTTAAACAAATTGATTTGGACTTCTGTGAGCATTGTGTTTATGGAAAACATAAGAGAGTCAGATTTCTCAGAGTCGGAAAAGAAAAGAAGAATGAAAGGTTAGAGATTGTGTATATAGATGTATGGGGACCAACTAAGGTATCATCTCTTGGTGTCTCTCATTATTATGTTACTTTTATTGATGATGCAACTAGAAAAAATTGGGTTTATTGCATTCGACAAAAATCTGATGTTTTTGATACTTTTAAGAAATGGAAAGATTTAGTTGAGAATGAGACAGGAAAAAGTTTGAAGTGTCTAAGATCAGATAAGGGAGGTGAATATTGCATCAATGAATTTGATGATTACTGTTTATACCATGGGATTCATAGAGAGAAGACAGTTCCAAGAACACCACAAGAAAATGGTGTGTCAGAAAGGATGAACAGGACAATCATGGAGCATGCAAGGAGTATGAGATTGCATGTCAGTTTTCCCTTACAGTTCTAGGTAGATGTTGTAGATATTGTTGTTTACTTAATAAACAGATCACCTTCAAGATATTTGGATGGTAGAATTCCATAGGAGGAATGGACAGGAAAAAAGGTAAACTATTATTTTTTGAAAACTTTCGATTGTGAAGCATTTGTCCATATTGATAAAGAAAATAGAGCAAATCTTGAATCTAAATCCAAGAAGTGTACCTTTATTGGATACGATGTTAATGATTTTGGTTATTGATTATGGGAGTTATGAAAATAACAAAATAATTAGGAGTAGAGATGTCATATTCAATGAGAAGGTCATGTACACAGATCAGTTGCAGGGAAAGAAATAGGAAGAAGAAAAACAAGAATACACAGTGCTTGATGAGATCACTGAAAAATAAATTCCAAAGGAACCTGAAAATCAAAATGTACAACAATAGGGGCAGAAGGTACCTCAAACACCTGCAAGTGTTGTTAGAATATCTACCAGGTTAAGTACACACCCTGAACGATACTCTCCTTCATTGTATTATTTACAGTTGACTGATTCTGGTGAACTAGAATGTTATGACGAGGCAATGTAAGTAGACACCAAAAAGAAGTGGGAGCAAGGCATGAAAGAGGAAATGGATTCCTTCAAAAATAAATAGACTTGAGACTTGGTTCAGTTTCCTGTGGGAAAAAGAGCATTGCAGAATAAATGGGTTTACAAGTTGAAGGAAGAAGATGGAGGAGAAAAGTGGTACAAGGATAGACTTGTTGTAAAGGGGTTTGCACAAAAGAAAGGTATAGATTTTGATGAAATATTTTCTCATGTTGTTAAAATGACTTCAATTAGGACTATTTTAAGTCTTGTGGCAGTAGAAGATTTGGATATTGAACAGTTAGATGTAAAAATAGCTTTTCTCCATGGGGATTTGGAGGAAGAGATTTATATGCAACAACCACAGGGGTATGAGGTAAAAGGGAAGGATAATTTGGTATGCAGGTTGAAGAAGAGCTTGTATGGCCTAAAGCAAGATCCAAGGCAGTGGTATTTGAATTTTGATAGGTTTATGATAGAACAAGTTTATAGTAGATGTCATTCTGATAACTATGTTTATTTTAAAAGGATAGAAAATGGAAGCTATATTATCTTGATATTGTATGTAGATGACATGCTTGTTCCAGCGTCTAATATGCAGGATATAAATATGCTCAATAATAAATTATCCAATTCGTTTTTTATGAAGGATTTGGGTGCTACAAAGAAAATCCTTGGCATGAGAATAACAAGAGACAGAAAAAATCGCAAATTGACATTGTCTCAGGGTGAGTACACAGAGAAGGTGTTGGATAGGTTTAGAATGAAGAATGAAAAACCAATTAGTACACCTTTGGACAACCATTTCAAATTAACTAAGGTAATGTGTCCCAAGACACAGGAGGAGATAGAATACATGTTCAGGGTCTCTTATTCATCAGCAGTTGACAGCTTGATGTATGCAATGGTTTGCACAAGACCAGATATTTCACATGCAGTGGGAGTTGTGAGCAGGTATATGAAAAATCCAGGTAAAGAACATTGGGAGGCAATAAAGTAGATTCTCGGGTATTTGAGAGGTACTTCTACTCATGCATTATGTTTTGGAGGTTCAAACACTTTTCTACAGGGATATGTTGATTCAGATATGGAAGGTGATAAAGACAACAGGAGGAGAACCACAGGGTATGTTTTTACTCTAGGTGGAACAACAATAAGTTGTATTTAAAAACTACAAAAGGTTGTTTCACTTTCAACAATAGAGGCAGAGTATGTTTCTCTACAAAGGCTAGTAAAGAGATGATTTGGTTACAAATGTTTATGGAGGAATTGGGAAAGAAGCAGGAGAATAGCAGGTTGTACTATGACAGTGAGAGTGAAATTCATCTTGCAAAGAAATCATCCTTCCATTCGAAGACTAAGAATATACATTTAAGGTACCACTTCATACAATCTTCCTTGGAAGATGGACATTTGAAGTTGGAAAAGATACACACTAGCCAGAATCCTGCAGACATGTTAACAAAGGAAGTAACCAGAGAGAAATTGATTTCTTGTTCAATTTCAGTTGGTCTTCAAGAATGAAGATGAAAATGAGAAATTTTCTAGGTCAAAGAAGGTTCAGAGTCCAGTATATACAACAACGGTGGAGTTGTTGATATCAGTCTCCAAGTGGGATATTGTTGGTTGTGGAGCCTGATTATCTTCCTGATTCAGAGGTCCTTTCTTTCAGTCGTGTTTATACCCCATGAAGACTTTAGACCCCAGAAGTATGTACACTCTTCCATGTGGGGGAGTGCAGAGGGGGGGTACACCCTCTGTGGGGTTCGGTGGGGCTATCCCCCCAGCTGGGGGGTTCGGGGGTGATCTGAAAATAGAAGGCTGAATTGTTATTCTATGCAAGCACCCTCTACTTCATTAAAATAAACCTTACAGGATCTTGCTTCATGTGTTAAAATATGCAAACTGGTTTATGTGTTTTAGTTCTTGCTTCTTCTTGTCAATTTTCATGTGAGAGGAAAGGTTCTTTTAAATGATTAAATATGTGCTATAAACAAATACACAACAACATAAAGTGCATCAAATAACACAGCAAACTCACAACAATACCAAGATGATAAAGGAGTTCACCCCTCTCTGGGCTACATCTCCTTGAGCCTCCTTCAATGGACTTGGCTCTTTGGGATTAGTTTGTCAAATGTTCTTTTACAAGATTCTACTCTACTCCAATGGATTTACAGACTGTACCATTGGGTTCAGAATACATAAAAACCCCAAAATTAACTATTAGAACTCTGAAAATGGATCTTGTCTCATCCAGTAATGACCTCTTCCACATGTGGCCTCTAAGCTTCCCTGAGCTTCTCTGTGGTAAAAAAACCTGTAAAAGTCCTCCAATGGATCTGAAACCTATCCCAATGTGTTCAGAGCATCATAATTAGTCAAGAATGACTATTCAGTCTTAGAAAATAGATATGAGCTCATCTGAGCAATGCCTCAAACAATGAGGGCTTCAAGCTTCCTAGAGCTTCCTCAAACTTCAATGGTTAAAAACCTGCAAAATAATTCTTCAAATGACTGTGAAAATAGTGCCAATGGACTCAGAACGTCCAAAAACCCCTAGCTGGGCTTTTTCGGCACCTCATTTGGCCAAAAACTCAAAAAGTTAGGCCTCCTGCCATTTTTCCCCTTCAAGCTCATGTCACTGGTTCTCCATTTTGCACCTGTGTGTGAATGACCCTAGCCTCTGGGCGTTTTCCGTGCCTAAACTCAGCACACACGCGCATTCTGAAATTGGTGCCAAAATGTCGCACCATTAGTGAAACTAGAGCCCCCGAGGACGGAGGTGTTGGGCGCATGGGGGACCATATGGCCACGTCCCAGCGCAAATTTGGGGCTCCGTTACATGGTTAAACCAAGTGTTGACATGTGGCGGGCGCATGACTTATCCGTTTGAAAATCCAAAACCAAACTCCCGTGCACACACCATTTATTCAACAGGAATGGTCACATGCATCGTAAATATGCCTGGGGGTTAGGGCTCCAGCCATAACACAACTTCCGCGTGATTTGTTATGGTCTCATGGGATAAACCACCCGAACACGGGCTAACATTTGAAAATAACAAACCCCGCGCGCAATGGTAATGAAATACAATACAATCCGTGCTATATGGTTTTAAACCTTTTGTATTACTCCGCGCGCGTACCAACGGAGGGTAAGGTCATATGTATGACCACCGAAACCGAGGGCTGGGGCTAAGCCCCCAGCCCTACCCCCACGCCAACATTTAATAGTTTAAACATAAATAATTTTAAACATGTATTCATAATAAGAAACATCAAGCGATATGTTGGCTAGCGGAGTTTTGTGAAGGCAATGCATAGTGGGGAGGTCCGGGGGTCGAACCCTGCGGCCTCCATAAAGTTTTAATAAACGAACCAAAAGCCATTAGCCAATACAGGGGTGCCACGTGGAAGCCCATGACTGGGCCACGTGGCACCCTACAATTCGCTCAAATGATGCCACATGTCACTAAATGATTTGACCACCATCAACCAATCAGAATCTGCCACGTCACCTACCACATCAGCAGGTGCCACGTCACTGTACGATTTCCACATCAGTTGTACGGCCTCTGTCCAGTCAGCATGTACGCACTGCCCAGTCAGCATCCCATTTTTTGCCTGTTTGGCTCGGTGAACAGATCGTGATATCTTCTCCATACGGACTCCGTTTGAGAAAGAAAATATACCGCCGGAATCAGGAAGACGAGACGGACGCAATGACACTGTTTTCGTCGCATTCCGAGCACTTTGAAAATTGAGCAAATTTTTGACCCCTGGTCCAGATTTTGATCAGGGGGCAAGCGAGTGCCCGAAGGAAAAATTGCCTTGTAAATGTATATTGTAATTTCATTGTAAATCTAGACCTTTCATTATAAGGTTGTAGATCTAATGGTAGAAATTATGTTAGGGTTTTTTTCCCTAGAAGGAAACCCTCTGTTATGAGGGAAATGTATTGTGGCTATGCATTATGGAGAGTATTGTATTTTGAGAGAGGAGACTGTGAGAGAAAGAAGAGGAAGTTACAACGGATTTTGTTGTAGGTTGTATCCCTTCATTTGTTGGATAATAATAAAGGAAGGACCTGGCAATTTCTCTAGTGGATGTAGCCCACACTGGGTGAACCACATAAATCTATGTCTCTATTGTATTGTGTATCTTTTGTGTTTTGTTTCCGCATTTGTGAACCACATATCACATAGCATGTAGAGACCATATACAACTATCACTTTTACTTAGCACTTAGCTCATTGGCCTCTTCCCACATCACCTAGATTTCTATTTATACATTACAAAAAGGGCCTAAACATGGGTAAACCCATGGGCCGACATTCCCATACCTATTACATAGCTCAAAACCTAAAAATTCCTAAAAAGGGGTTGAGATCCCATGATCTCTGCTTCGACTTGCACTCCACCTTCGACAACATGTCGAAGTCCCAAAAATAGGTCAGCACATGACCAAGGATCCTCAAAACATGGTCGAGGGACAACAAGCCCCCAACATTCACCTGTGACTCCTCCCAAGTCACTCTGATCTGGGTAGCTCTAGTTCAAAAGCCTCAAGCTTGGCTCAAGATGCTTCGACTTATTGTTGCAACACAGCCTCCTGCTCGGCAAACTCTTGGATAATTGCTTCATTGGTAGGTCCCTCTAAGCGTAGTTCGAATATATAGATGACTTGTTCCATATCTGCTCCTTGACCTTCAATCTCCTCAAACAACTGGCAAGTTTTGTCCTTTATTGGTTGGAGCCTCTGAGTTACTTCCATGACTTTTCTCTGAATGGTGTGGACCTATTGTTGAGCAGTGCACTATTCCTAGGATCGCTTCATCCTTTTAACTACAGACAAGGGCTTCAATTATGTCTGTACTATTTCTTCTTGTTGCTTTTCCTCCTAGAGTTGTGACTCTAGTATCTTCAATTCAGGATCCTTAGTGAATCACTCATAAGTTTGGGCATTGCAATCACTTACCTGTTTACATTCCATGGTGAGGACCTTGATTCTATCAACTGTGCTTCGAGAAATTGCTTCTCTTTGATCCCGCACATCCTACGGAGTGTTGGGTACTGTTCGTAGATCTAAGTCTTCTATTATTTGTTGAAGCTGTTGGATAGCTTCCATGAGCTGCGCTACTTGATGCTCTACTGGTTCTTCCACTTTTTTCTCTAAGCCTGTCACAGAGCGAAGTGCTCTGCTGACTGCTTCTCTGACTCCGAGTTGTTCTGCGAGCCAATTCTCTTTCTCTTTATGGATTTTTGCTTTCTTCTCTTCAAACTTGGCTTGAAGGTCATCCTTATCCTTTTGTGCGACCCGACATTCTCTACCATTTATTCTTGGGCTTGTTTCAAGGCCGTTGTGTCTTGGTATTTGTCATCTTGTGCTCGGCGAAGGTGAGCTTCGGTCACATCAGCTAGTCTGTGGAGTTGGGTAGGCTCATCTCCCAACTCTGGTTCTTGTGAAGGTGGGGACGCATTGGATACTACACGACTGGATTGAAGGGCCTGTTGTACCCCTCTGAGTTCAACCTCGATCCTGTCATACATCTCCTCCTTCTTAGCTTCATGTTTCTGCAAGATGTCCTGTGAGGCATATGCTACAACTACGATGATGAAGTTGAAGTCATCTACAGTGAGCACATTCTGCATCTTAGTCAAGGTGGCTCTGTATTTCTTTCGAGAAGTGGGTTTCGTGGGGGGAAACTTCATTTTCTTCAAGGGATCAGCCTCATCAATAGGATCCATAGGTGGTGTTACATTGCCTTGCTTCTGTTGATCTTATTTTTTGTTGGTCTCTTCTTGATATACTTCGTCATCACCCCCTCGTCTAGGTGATACTGAAGTAGTTTCTTCTGATGCACTGCTCAAGTTTCGGACCTCTTCAATCTTCTTCCTTCTATGAAGTCCCCTATGGAACCTTCTATAACCTTTCTATCTTTTCTCTCTTATTATTGAGATTCTTATCCTTCTTCCCTATAGTCTTCGTCTCGGTTATCCTCTTTCCATTCTGATTCTTATCTCCTTTTGTCATAGTAACTTCATGTTGTTGAGATTCTTTCATAGGGTTAGAGAGTAATACGTCTTCTCTATCTGGGGTAGGTCTTCTACTCGTCTGTGAGTCTGCTTGTGTTCTTTCAACTTCAACATCCAAGTTTTTGGTTCTAAGTAGCTTCGATCTGTTCTCATATTCTTCAATCAAGTGTGCTATCTTCCTAGTCATGAAATCTTTTAATTCTTTCTTCTTTTGTTCTAAGATTTCCTCTTCTTTTCTTCTGGCCTGATCCCTCTCAATCCAAGTTTTTCCTAGTAACATAGAAAATGGGGACATGCTCTCAATAAATTTAACAACCTTAAAATCTTCCTCTCTCGAAGTTCCATGAGCTCTCATAGATATCTGAGTGAGTCTTCCACATAGGGTTATAAGCTTTCCTCTAAATAATCATATTCCTCCTAATGAAGGGATCATAGCAAGCTTTCCTAAAGTTTCTCAAGTTCTTTCTGTCATGATATTTACCTGTGTTTCTTCATCTAGGATACAGTCAATATCGAAGTCTCCTATTCTTGTTTCTATGCATTCTTTTTCTTTGAACATATCTGATAAGTTGATATTTTTGTGATCATCCAGGGTTTCTTTCATTTGTAGCAATACATTCTCTGATTCTTTCTGGGGTTCTGCCATGATATCAGTTTCTTGACTTTTCTCAAGGTTTTCTTGTCACATATTCATTCTTTCAACCTTAGAAATCATTCTAGGGAAATCCAAAACTTCATGATCCATAGATTTACATCAAATACAACTAGGTCTTCTACACGGGCATTCCTTAGCAAGATGTCTCGATCTTCTGCAATTATAACAAATGGTTAATCCTCTCTTTCTTTGAAATGATCCCCAGCCTTTCCTGTATTGCACACTAGGATCATAGTAACTAACCTGCAAAAAATTCTTTCTAGGTTCCCTCATCCATTTTTAGTCCAAACATTCTTTCTATGCATAGGAATAACATATCTTTCATTATTTTTGTCAGATCTACTCATATCAAACCTTATTTCATCTAGTTGTGCCCTACTAAGACAAAATTTATCAAACATACCTAGATCCATTCTTTTGAAACAAAAATTTCCACTTATCTTACCTTTTCAATCAAAAAATTTCACTGTTCTTACCTTTATCAGAGCACAAAGATTTAAGAACTTACCTCTTTTCTTCAGATCTGACTTTTATTCCTAGCACAGAGCTTCACAATTCAAGTAGACTATTGTGCTCTAGGGAAATAGATCTTCGCACATAGATTTATTTTCTTCAGTTCCCAACAATCACAGTTTCAGGCCGAATACTATGCACTTCAACAACATATCTATGCACAGAGCTTCTCTTCTTCTTTACTTTAGTTCCCAACAATCACAGTTTTAGGTCCTGGAAATGGAACCATTTGTTTTCACAGGGGCTAACCCAAGGTTCAACTCTCAAGAGCACACCAACAAAACCCTAACTACCAGCCCTTTCGGCAACACCTGCGAAGCAGATGAAGTCTCACCCAAGGTAGAAGCAGGGATGGTTGCAGGACTTAGATGTCTGCAACCTTAGCGGGGACACAGATCTGTGATTAAAACACCTTTACAAAACACTTAACAATTATAGTTCATTAATATCTAGCCCTAGTTACAACGCAGATAAACCCTAATAACATAGCAACATAGTATTCACACAGATCTGATATATTCAAGCACTAAGCACATCAACATAGATTAGAACTGGCATTCATTCAAATTATTCAACACTAAGATGTCATATTAGATTCTTCTAAGCATATATCAGTGCACTAAGCATTTAATCACATAAATAAGAGAACAACCATAAAGCACAAAGCAACCACAACACATGATATAAGTGGTTCACCCCCAGCCTAGGGCTACATCCACCAACTCTTCTTCTTCTTTATTATCTTCTGTCAATATTCTACATGCACAAATCCAAAAGATCCTACTCCACATAGGCCAGGAGATCCGCATGCACCTCGCCAGATTGTCCTTCCCCGAGTTAGGTTACAACACAAATCTTCTACTCAAGCTCTTACAGTCACTTGCACTTAGCCTTGTAAGTCTCACACAACATGCACAAAGAATATAAAATTATCACTTTCACTTAGCACTTAGCTCATTGGCCCCTTCCTACATTTCCTAGCTTTCTATTTATACATTACCAAAAGGGCCTAAACATGGGTAAACTCATGGGTTGGCATTCCCATACCCGTTACATAGCTCAAAACCCAAAAAGACCTAAAAAGGGGTCGAGATCCCGCGATCTCTGCTTCGACTTGCACTCCAGCTTCGAAATCTTGTCGAAGTCCTAAAAATAGGTCAACACATGACCAAGGATCCTCAAAACTTGGTTGAGGGCCAACAAAGCATACTTCTTATTGAACCAACTCACGGTTCTTTAGATGTTTTGAGTTGTAGTTTATTTACTTGGATAATTCAAGGACACTTTCCCTAAAATGGTCCTGAGGGAAAACATGCAACACATGACTAAGAAAATCATGATATTAGTTTCAATAAGTGAGTTTCATTGGGTACGTCATCCCAAGTAGTCATCGAGGTTGAATACGAGAGATCTCATTATTTGACCCCTAGATCCAAATCTAGTGCTTTAATACATGTGAAAACAAGCTCATCCAAAATATTATATTATTCATGCTTGTATGGTTAAGGACTTATGGAGAAGGGTTTCATTAACATTTTCCTATGAAGATGAATCCAAAGAAGAAAAATTCTCATAGAAATGACTCATGGTTCTTGAGTTTTTTCAATTTGTAGGTTACTTGTGTGGAAAATTTAGGGTCACTTTCCCTAGATGGTCCCATGGAAAAATAAATGAAAATAACAACATGGAACAAAATACCATTAGTTGTATCTAGCGAGTTTCATTGTAAACATTTTACTTGTGAGGTCATTGAGGTTGGAGACAACAGACATTTTGATTGACAATTGACAAAAAAATAAAAATAAATACCTACATAACGTTGTTATTGCGATGTCTGGTAACATCTCTCCCATGGCACACACGTCAATCATAAATAGTTGGCCATCGGTTGAGCGACGTTACCATACATCAATATTATGACATATGGTAACATCGGTCCCATAGAAAACACATCAGAGATGAATAACTGATCGTCGATTGAGAAACATTACCATGCGTTGGTATTACAATGTATGGTAATGTCAGTCCCATAGAAAACACGTCGGAGATGAATAATTGACCGTCAGTTGAGTGACATTACCATACATCGGTATTACGACGTATGGTAACGTCACTACCATATCACACACATAGTGGAGATCGACGAAATGGGACGTCGGAATTCCAATGTCTATGACGTCGTTGTAGCGATGACTATATGGGGTTTGGACAGTGAAATCCGAGATGACACGTGTCTACATGAAACATCGCAATAGAGACGATATCTATGGCGTTGGAAAAGTGATGTCATGTGAAATGACGTTTGAGGGGATCCGTTTTTTTTTTCCGTTCTCCCGACAATATAAAGTGGCAATTGCATTGAATTCACCGTCATAATTTGACCCAAATGTACTAGTGTTAGGAGCATGCTAGAGTAACTGATGAGTTATAATGTAACCAAAACTTTACACAAGCTTTACACAATTATTTGTAACAAAAGAGGAAGATTGGAAAAAACAACATACATGTGTGTATAATCAGATTAGTTTATATCACCACAACATATACTTTAATAACCCACAAATCTCAAGGAATTGAAATATTCAAATAAATATCAGTAACTGGATAATGAAAAAGATTGTATAAGAATTAGTCTACAACAAACAAAGCATTCTTACATTCCATAGAAACAACAAATATCTTCACTTGAAGTAGTTCAAAGCTTCGATCAGTTTCTACAAAAAATTATTTCTATAACATGTTGGCCCTGAGGGATTCTCAATATTCATTAACATTGTATAAGTTCTCGAAAACGTTATTGGCTCTATACAATGCTTGAAAATCCAAAAGTACTTCTCCAAGGAGCCTCTATTCTATTTTATACAAAAAACTCGTAAATCCTAGTCGTCTTTTCTCCTTCTTCTTGAAGAGGAAGTTAAAAAACTATTCATCTAATCTTTTCTCATGACAAGTAGTAGAAAGGATGAAAATTGAAGTAGTTAGGAAAAGGACGAAAGAAAAATAGTCGTTTTTCCTTTCCCTATGAACTTTTTCTTCAGAGATAAGTCGTCCAAACTTCCAACTGATTATACAGTGACTTGATTCTCCTGTAGGAGAGATTTTATAGTGTTGCTTCAATCATGGCGATGTTGTCATCAAGGGCGCTCATATCCTTCTCTAGCCTTTTCATGTAATTCTATATCATAGTGTGAACCTTTACTGACTGTAGTAGATGTTGGTCAATGAGATCTGTAGAGACAAAGGTTGTCACTTCTACTATCTATTTCCTTCAACTCGTACTATCTTGGATTGCATTCACCAATTCCTCTATGACCAAATTCTTCCCTAGTTCATCTAACCTTGGGATACATCCATTCCTTATAAGTTCTTGTGTAGATTTGTGAGTCCTTGAACATATCGCCATTGCCTTGGTTACTTCCTTGTCATCCTTTTTCCCTACCTGCTGGAATTGATCTAATGCATACGGGTCTATTTTTATTGCTAACTTTGAGGGTCTATACAACTTCGGAGGTGCATCAGGATTCTCCGCTATCCAAGTATCAATTCCAGCTATACCTTCATGGATAGTGTTGTATTGTCTCATTTTCATTTGTATCTGATTTGTTTGGCCAATAAATGTTGCAGCATGATTTTGGAAGAGATGTATATTGGCATACATGTCAATGATGGCACCTTCCAAATATTTCCTCACTTTTTACGCACTGGTCTTAAATTTGAGAAGACTTCTTTCATCAATATTTACTTGTTGGAGCCTCTATTATAGCTCTTTGATCCTCATCTCATTTTATTTGTTAAGATAGAACAACCTCTGTATATTATCCACGGTTGCATCCATAAATGAAAATCCTTCCCTAGTTGTTGCCACAGGTTCTTCCCTAACATCTCCTGTGACATGGACTTGAGTAACCACAGACAAAGGGGATCCTTCTATTGTTGGAACCTTTTCACTCTTTCTTGCATGATTATGTTGGTTTTACTATCGTATGTGAAACTGTGTAGATCCAATATTTCGAATGATAGAAAAGGTTCCTAGGGCCTGAGACCTAAACGACTACTTGTTATTTCTGCTCTTGTACCTATGGTGGACATTCCAGGAATATCCAAGTCCATCGGTTTTGTGTCTCCCTCTCTATCATCTGCAATATTCTTCTATCTTTATTCTTCAACAGATTTATCCATTGCCTATTTATCTTCTAATTCTGCTACCATTCTTTCCTCTTCAACTAGCTCCTTTTCTTTTTCTTCAACAACTTTCTATTCGGCTTTCAGCTTTGCCTCAACTTCAACTTTAGCTTTCACTTCATTTTCTACCCTAGCATTTTCTTTGTCGACTTCTATTTTTTTTATTTTTTTTAGCGTCATTCCTCCTTGTCAATGCCTTCTCTTTATCTCTTATTTTTTTATTTGTTAATGCCCCTTCATTATATTCTGTGAAAACTGAATGAGTTGAGACAAATATGGGGGAAGATCTCTCAACTTCATCTCACTTTGCATCTTGTCTGGCTACCTCTCTTGCAAATTCTTCATCTTCTATCCTTCCTTTTGGCTGGCATCGCTTATTGAAAATGACATTGTCATAAGTCCTGGCATTTTGATGCACTTCCTCTTCTTTCCAAAACTCAGTGGTGTACTAATACGGGAGTCTCATGCTATTGAAGTGTTCTTTGATAATGTTCCTAGGGTCACGTCTTCTTAATCTTTCCTCTCCAAAGTGGTAGGAAAGTAAGAAGTATACTTCTATCTGGGCTTGTTTTGTGATTTCAATGAAGTAATTGCCAATGTAAATAGGTTTTGGAGGCCAAATTGATTTATTTTATTTATATAACATTCCTCCAATCCCATGTATGATAGTTTGATATGCAACTTCCTGGAGTAGAATTTTTTTAGGAATGAATCAAGAGAGTAGATGGGGTGGTTTCATTACACCTTATATCCTTATATAGGTATAATTATCCATTAAATACCAGTCCCCAATCCTTCTTATGATTTCTATGGCCTTGTCTGTCATATATGGTGGGGAGGTGCAAAAAATAAATTCATACAATGGGCCAAGGAAGTGTTCATAGATTATTTGATAGTTTGTCCTGCATTTTTTCTCCCAAATAACTTTGCAATGGATGTGGATAGCGGCGTTAGTGGGAAACCAAATCCATCCCATGTTTGGTTACTTGTGAGAATACACATCATTTCTAGAATATATGAAGACATATGGAAACTGGGGAATCTTCCTGGTTGTGCTTGTGTAAGTGCAGAAATGGTAGCCTTGATATTTTTAGACAACATGTCTTCCCAGTTGAATGAGACCCCCACGTCAACACATAAATAAATTAAGGGCATTTATGATAAGGGAAAATGGGTTGATTCTAGTTCCCTGTACAACCTACACAACATGGCTACCATATACCGATAGGGTCTCCTTAAATTGGTTGTGGGGTGTCGACTCTTGGGCCAATATTTGAACTGCTTGTCTTCTTTATACCATGTGGGGATAAATATTTTGATGTAAGCTCCAACTCACTGAGGAGTTGACCATCCATTATTTTTTTCCCAAATTCAATATGGTAACACTTAGCTAAATCATCGGTCTTGAATGAAGCTGTAGGTTATTTTCTTGCATTAAATGCATATCGACTATTTGTGTCTGTGCTTTTCAAAATTCAAGAAATGGTGTCCACACAAGGGAAAAATAATGGATGTGTTTCCACCCTGAAAATTATTGATTTTATGATGTTCCTAAACATATGGAGCTCATTTGGTTCCTCTACCTTCGTAGATAAATTTTATTTATTAAACATATAATATACTTCTCCCAATTTTAAGGTTTCTCCATCTTTGTCTAGAAGTCTCGACGTATCATTATATACGGTTCCGACACTTTCTACCTCCATTATCTGATGGGAGCTACTAGATGTCTCATCCCCTATTGGTTTCATCATTGTCTTCTTTCGGGGTGACATGTCTGAACCTGCAGAAATGATAAATTTAGAGCATGTTATTTGGAAATACTTAAATGATCAGACAATTATAAGAATTATAGAAATTGTCAAGGCATGGAAAGTTGCTCCTCGCAAATGTCAATTTTAAATTAGTAGACAATTCTCACTGATATTTTTGGGTGGAATTCTTGGGCATCATCATGTAAAGATGAAATCGAAGCATAAGAAAATAACTTCCATAAGGTAGATCAGAAGAGTTAGTAACAACTCCTCCAATTGTATCAGAGGAGTTAGTAACAACTCCTTCGAGCATATAAGAGGAGTTAGTAACAAATCCTCCGAGCACATCAAAGAATGTTTTAGTAACTTCTTCAATGTGTATTCAAAATGGTTAGTCATCGTATTGAGGAGTTCAGAGAAATTACCAGTAACTCCTATGATTGTATTGGAGGAGTTGAAAACTCCTTCGATATGATTAGAAGTGTTTTTTTCATTTGTTATGAAAACGTGTGGAAGAGTTAATGTTAACTCTTCCGAGCACATCGAAGAAGTTAGTAGTAACTTCTCTGATATGCTCATAGAGTTACTATGAAAGTCTCTGGATTAGGGTTTTCTACAAACAAAGAAAGAGATTGGGAGCACTATGGATAGATTGGAAGAGTAAGAGGGAACCTTAGGGCTCTCTTAGGTCAAGGCCTTCATGCATTGGATGAGTTTTGGGGCTTGCAATGAGTAAGTGTGAGGATAGAAATACTTATATCATGGTAGAGGGGGGGGGGGACTGATTGTTTGTGTATTCTGTAGCCAAGAATATATTCAGAACAAATATAACTCTGACAGAAAAAAGGAAAGGTGTGGTTAGAGAGAAGTGATGAAGAAACATAAAAAAGATGGCTAGCGATCTAGGGAAAAGGGAGCGATAAAAGTTAAAACAAATACCTAACCATAACTTAAATAAAATGCAGAGATATAGGTAACCTTTCCTGGACTATGCTTCCACATGTTGGATATGGACAGGGGAAATTTTCGAATGGCGTTCAGATTGGCATTTTTATCCTCGGCTTTTCTTGTTCAATTGCAAATGGTCGAATAATACTAACTCAACCTTGTTTTTTTTTTATATCCAATGGTTGGGGTAGGTTTGATAGGAGGAGTTAAGAGAAAGTTTCTCGATCAGTTCGGAAGAGTTAAAGGTAAGTTTTTCAGTCAGTTCGGAATATTTAGAAGTAACACCTCCGAACATATCGAAGGACTTAGAAGTAACTCCTCTGATATGATCAGAGGAGTTTCCCTCAACTCTCTCAATAGCGTTGTCTATTGGAACGAAAGAAAGGAAATCCTCTAAACTATTCGGAAGAGTTTGAAGTAACTCCTCCGAACTGTTCGGAGGAGTTTGAAGTAACTCCTCTGAACTATTTGGAGGAGTTTGAAGTAACTTTGCTGATTTAAAATTTGTATTGCAGCAAAGTACTTGTTTATTTTCCAAGTGAAACATGAATCACCAGAAGAATCTTTAGATGAAGAAGGGACTTATGAGGCTTTTTCTTTGGCTAAAAAATTAAGGGGGCTCCATTTTTAGGGAAGTAAAATTAAAAATGGAGGGTTGTAGTGTCTGTACAAACAGGTATATACATTTTTTAAAATGTACAATGTGCCTAATGAATCTATTATCTTTAGGTCCTTACAATAGGGTAGTTCATAGAATTTAGAAAATAAGATATTATACTCATTCGCTTAGGACTTTCTTCTAATGCTAAATATTCATTATAAAAATTTAACCAATCTACTGGTGTCTTTCTCACATGAGGCAGTTGAAGATCCTCCTTTCCATTTACAACCCTCTTTGTTGATTGATGAAAATGATGATTCAAAGGAAGAAATTTCTTATGTCCTTCGCAAACCATTTTTTTCAATTTCTTAAAATTGCTTGCCTATAATTAATCAACACAATTTGTCCATGCATGATAACCCTTTGTCCTAGGTCTTTCACATAAAATTATGAAAAGTTATTGTTGCAAGGATAATTAGACAATAATCATGCCAGGAATAACATTGTCTACTTAGAAAATGATATTTCTCAGATACTAGAAAATCAATACTTTTTAGTATATATCTTTTGTAAAAAAAACCTTCTTACTAGAGTACACTGTGAATATTAGAAAACCATGAGTGCACCAACATAATATCTCATAAGGTTTGAATTCATGATTGTGTGAAATAAATGGCCTAGAAACATCCTAAATTCTAATTTCATTTTATAAGATTTGTAATTCATCTATCAAAGGTGCAAAATATGTATCCATTTTGTTCACTTGATACTTTCCATGCACTATTAAAACCAACATTAGTTGAAAATTATTAACTAACATCAAAGGTGGTGACATACCTGTTTATGTTTAGATTTCTTAAGATCTAAACAAAAACCTCACGCTAATAAAATATCCCCTTAATTTTTATATATGTGGTACTCCTCTGTATGTTCTAAAAGATATATCTTGATACTTGAAAACTAGGGGATAATTTAAAAGAAAACCCCAATATCTATCGCTCAAAAAATTACAAAACACTACTTATTGAAAAATAATATATTCACAAAGAAAATTCCCAAGAAAGGGACTAGGAACCATTCAAAGACTAAAATACAATATATATAGAATATTGTAAATAAAATAAATAACCATTATATAAAAAATAATATAATTCTCACGTCCATCATGGTATCATAAATTTTGATCACATTCATAAGAAGGAAATACAAGTCCACAGTTGAGAAAACTTTAAAAGAGTATTGCATTCAAGATAAGAGGGAATATGATAGGTTCACTTCAAACATCTCATTCTCATAAACTTAGAGTTCGAGAAGTCATTGAAATTACACCCGAAAACAGTTCTCTTGGGAGTTCAATAGTATGCTTTCAATAAATAAAAAGATAGCATTCGTCCAAATGCATTGGGATGGGGCTCCTGTGGACCATAAAAATAAAGTGGAACATAGTTGAACCTAAAAAGAAGAAAGAAGGGAGCGATCATAAATCGATCTCAAGAACAAAAATACACAACTAGATGATTCATGAACAAGAAGGAAAAATAATAGAAAATTATGAAAAGTGATCAGTTTACTCATTGTAGTGGATTTCTCTCTCTCTTTATCTGTTTGTTGAGGTACCTTTTGTATTCTCCTTTTTTGGGATTCCTTGACCCATTATAACTGCCTCTTCTGGTTCAATTATTTTTATTAAGACATTATTTAACCAATTTTCAATATAATCTCTCATGGGCCCAACAATTATCTCATGCCTTACTTTTATATCAAATAATGAACTTTCTAGATCTTGGAAATCAATTGAAAGTTGATGTAAAACATATTCAATGTCTTCATTCTTGTTT
The DNA here is from genome assembly GCA_009831015.1 of Picea engelmannii. Lineage (NCBI taxonomy): Eukaryota > Viridiplantae > Streptophyta > Pinopsida > Pinales > Pinaceae > Picea > Picea engelmannii. Next base: position 1,216,113 of record ML777996.1, on the reverse strand, counting down.
ACAAAGCTAATTAAATAATGTTTTTTTTAATTGGATACTTGACACTAAGAGGGGGGGGTGAATCAGTGTCAAAAGAACTTTGGACAATTTTCCACTTCTCACAAACTAACTGAACAACAAATATTTATTTAATTTTCTCAATCAATATATATAAAAGAATAAATAGTTTATTTATTTATTTAACTTGAATGAATACATAATACCAATATTTGAATTTAATCTTCAAACAATTATGAGAGACCCAACTCTCTGTTACAAGACCCAGCTTGTAGTTCTCAGATCCAACTGAGAAATGAGGAATCCAACCCTCAAAACAAGTCCCAGCTTGTTGATCTCAGATCCAACTGAGATTTGATGAATCCAATCCTCATACAAGACCCAACTTGTAAACATGCACCAGCCTGATAGAATGAACCTTCATTCAATCCATTATATATAAATATATATACTTCAACAATTTCAACTACACCTCTTCTCACCATTCCTTCTTGTTTATATAGTCTTCCAACTGGTGTGAATTTGAATCATTGTGTCTTTTGATATTTGAACCATTGTACCTTTTCATTTAAATGATAATATTAATCTTTAATTAATATCATTTTTCCTTTTATCCTTTATTCATAATGCTTATGAATTAACTCTCTTTTAATCATGACTGTTTGTCGGTTCTTTTGTCTTCATGAGTTGATCACAGACATGGATCGACTCATTATATCATTCTCATGCTTCTTTTGTGTTCTTAGTTTCATCAACAGATCATATTTGATATTTTATCAATTCTTTGTATTGTTCTAGTGTTAACTCTTTGTCAAATTAAATCTGTATCAGAAACTTCCTTCAAACCATTTACATATGACCATATGCGCAAAAACCATGGGCTTATTGATTTGAGTGTTTCCTCTTCTTTTTCCCTTTGTTTCTTTATTCCATACGACCGCAGGTGGTGACCAAGAGCTAACCCAAGCAAGTGCTTGATCACTTAACAAAATCAACAGTCACTTTTTAATATCCCAATGAGATGGACAACTGTTGGCACTTAGAGACTTTGTCGTTCATGACTTCCAGCCTCTATAATATTTCAAATCTACCGAAGTATATTTCTCTGAAGTAGATCGGATGGTCGATATATTATTTTTATGATGAACGATTCTCGTTCACTTCAGAAATTCGGCTATTCGTGGCTCCTAAACTCTGGAGTAACAATTCCTCTGAAGTGATTTCCTACCGAATGAGTCATAAAGCAGTGGTGACTGCTCACTGTCGGTTAACACCTTTACTTGTGTTATCCTTCCACTGTACTTGATCAATGGTCGAGAACGCTCCTGAATTAGATCAACGGTTAGCGCTAACTTTGGCCTTCATCACTTCGGGTGATTTCTGATGTTAGAAAATGGTTTCTCCCGAAGTACATACTCCCAAAGTGACGTAACTTGCTGATGTCACTTATGACTTGGTACTGGCTGAGTGGCTACCACATGTCACTTATATTCATGACTTATACATACCTTAAATGCCAATTTCATCTTGACACTTGTCATCATATGATTGTGCCACATGTCCTTGCTGACGTGGTCTGCTGACATAGATCTCCTATCGCGGTATATATCCTCCTCCTGGATCTAATGACTGTGATCAGTTCTAGATCAATGGTCTAGATTCATTTTGGCCTTCGAGAATTTGGGTTATCCATTCCCAATTCTCAATTTTCCCGAAGTGAGATTCCCCGAATAAAACTCGAGCAACTTGACTTCATCTAACGGTCCATCTTTGAAGCAAAAAGCCTAACATGATCCAACAATTGTCGATATTTTGGCTATTTCGAGATCTCATGAATTCTTGATCAATGACCATAATTAGCTCTAGATCAATGGTCTAGATTCATTTCATCATTTGGGAATTTAGGTTATACACTCCCATTTCCCAAATCTACCAAAGTAAGTTTCGTCGATTAAACCTCGATCATCTTAACATCATATCATGATCCATTTTTAACCAATCCAACGGTCGAGAATTCTCTTGGAGTAGATCAACGATCAGGGATGATTGTGAGGTCCCAACTTGCACGATGTTATAAACTATTGTTGAGTTCCGCAATGGAAACTGCTCGTTGGTAGTGGAACTGATGCCAACCGTAGATCTATTGGCGGGTGACGATTAACGGTATAGACTAATTTTAGGATTGGAATTAATGCATTTTTTAATTCTCCCTTCACGCTCCGCAATCAATCCCCTCCCTTGATATGGTGCTTACGTATCCAACAATCACGACTTGATCTGATCGTTGACCAGTCTTCCAATGGATCGAATGAAATTTCAATGGTCCTTCTCTTGTAACTCCTAGATCTAATGGTCGAGATAAAATTCTTCCAAAATCTGAATTCACCTCGATCTAACAATATTTCTTCTGATATATTCATCATAATTTCTCCTGAGCTTTAGAGTGGACTCCTCTGCACCTCGCATTATGTCTTCTACATGACTACTCTTTAAAACTATCTCAATGAATAGGATTCTTTCTTGAATCCTTTGGAGTTTTCTTGTGGGGATTTCGACGACATTTCTACAATGTGCTCTTCCTTCTGAGATTTGATTAATTTTTTTCTTATGAGCTTGAATCTCTTCATATTGTTTGACATTTTCATTCACTACTAATTGTTATACTATTGACATCAATGACAATTCATTAATGATAACTTATCAATGGAAATTCATCATAACAACTTATCATCACCTCACAATGACATCGACTGTTGACATCAATGACAACATATTAAATACAATATGTCCAACACATTTAAATTCTAACTCTGAATACTTGGTCAAACTATTAAACTTCTCGAATGATGCAAATTTTAATAATTCCACTTTTTCTTTAATTTTTTCTTTTGTCATAAATATAAAATTTAATATAAATTTTGGGCCTTCAACTTCTTTGGTTGTTCCAACTAAATCTAACTCAATTAATTTTAGATATGATTCTCTCTTTTTGACACTTATAGTGTCACAATCAACCAATATTTATTTTAAATACTTGATTATTTTAAACCAACGTGCTTTGAGCTGTTTCATGTGAACCTCGAAAGGAAAGTCTTCTTCTTTTATTTTCAACTCACTCATATTTGAAACTGTCATAACAAAGGTGGTAACAAATCCTTTATAAAATTCCTCATCATTCTCTAGGTCATCCTGTAGATATTGTCTCAAATTTTTTATTCTATATCCCAAGGAAATAAAATTGTTTTCCAATTGCCACGTCTCAAGAATAAGAGACATTCTTTTATTAATATTTTATCCAACATTTATTCTAACAAAAAATAGTAGGCCTGATGTTCCTCTCAACCTTGAACTAGATTCAGGTGTTCCATCAAAGCTTTTCCAGGGTTGCATTATAACAATTGGATTGGAGAATATGGGAGGTAGCATTATAGCATTTTCCAATTCTTTAATTATATATTTAAGTATGGCATTTTCATTTTCCATTTATTCAACTGAAATATTCATGGATTCATCTTTGGCTTCATGTATCTATACAATTCTTGATGGTGGAACTCCATTTAGGTCAAATTCCAAGCTTGACTTTCCTTGAATTTTTTTATTTTTTGCATGAATTTTTTCAAAGACTAATTTCTTCGAACCTTTATCAATTAGAGAATTATGCAAGGTTATGGATTCTTATTTAAAGAGAATTGGCCCCTATGTGGAAAGTTCTATTGAAACTTATCTTCTTTCCTAAACTCTTTGTTCTTTGTCAGGTAATTCTATATCCTCAATGTTTACATCCAATTCCATGTCTTCAAGATAAAATTGATCTTCAGGTGCGACCTCATTTACTCCTTGTTGATTTGTTTTGATTTTTATCTTATTGGTCTCTATAAGCTTATGGGGTCTCTCTAGACTTCCCTTAGGAGGTTTATGATCACCTCCATCATCAAAATTGTCAATTGAAGATTTATTTTTCTCTTGAGTTATAAGTTGAGTATTTTGTTTTGGTAGGCCGCTTCTCTAAGAAATGTTTTGAGATCGTGTAATCCTTTCATTTACAACTCTTCCATGTTGTTGATGTTGTTCAATGGTGCTAACAATAGTTTCAAGTTCTTCAATAGGAAATGCCCGAGGCTCTTGGTTGTCATCTTCCTCCTCTCCAAATAGAAAAGTATTTTCATATGAGACATTGTAACCAATAGAAATCACATGGTTCTTGAATAATTGGTTAGGGTCAAACCATTTAATTTCATCTTCCACCTTTAAATTATATTGATCAAATTGAATTGCATATTCATCAATGCTTGCAACATTATTTAATGTTATTTCAGCAATTCTCAATGGTAAGGGAATAAATTGCTATTTCCTCCTTTCATGGAAGAAATGAGCCCACAATTTTTACTATTTACACACTTCAACCACAAATATCTTGTCTGGTACATAATATGGTACGTAAAAGGGACTTTATTGAGAACAATAAATCTTGATAATGATGAAATACTCCATCACTTCGAAACTTCCCCTTTTATACAGAAATGTTGTCACTTATAAATAAAGTCTTGACATATTGGGTTCAAATACGAGTTTCTTAAAAGAAGAAACAAATGAATTGTGCACTTCTTAAAAATGATACATGGAATTTTGCTTCCATAAGTCAGGGTACCATGTATGAACTAGGTCAATTTTTCAATTGACTTTTTTGGATAAACAAAGTCCTTTGAAAACATAACAGTATGTAATAAAAAAGATTAAGTATGAGGACATGCATAATTTCTTACTCTTTCTAAAATTTTCCAATTGAAACGATAGTTCACTAGAAATAATCTTCTCCTAATCAAAAAATATTTTTTCATGAATAGAAAAATATAGGATGTACAAAACCAAACGATAAATAGTAGACATCAATTCTTTCCCAGCTACCCTAGCAAAGAACTACGGCATTTCTTGGTAGGGTTTTTTCAACAATCTAACCTTGACGACTGATAAATATCCTGGCATTATTGTTGGGTCTTCAATATATTCCTGCAAAATATTGAGTCCACCATTTCTTGTCTTCAAGAAATATTTGGCTTCATCCCCTTTGAAATTCACGGTTGGTTATGGAATTTTAAACATTATTTTGAAGACTGAATGAGTTAAAGAAATTGGGGATTCTCCTTGAAGTTGAATAATCCTATGGTTTTTATCAAACTTATCTATGCACCACAAAATCAATTCTTTGCAGTCGAAGACCTATGGAACACAACCTACTGAAACAATCCAAGACTTCAAAATTTGATTAGAATTCATTTCTAGAGGTTGCAGTGATGAATAATACTTGTATTCTCTTGACCACTGGAACCTCTGATATTCTCGTCCAAAAGAGTTCATGGTATCCCTACATAATTGTTCTCTCCTCGTGGTTTTCATGCTAAGTGAAGTTGATGGAATATTGTACAATTCTCTTTTTGAAAAGGTTATTACCAAAGTAGTCACTTTTACCATAATATACCTTGAAACTCTTATTTCTAAGGAAAGATTAATAAGGATTAAATTTGAAATAATGGATAAATTTCTCAAGAAGATCGCCATTAATAACGACCTTTTAATAATTTAACCACTTGTTATTTTTCATAAGATTTTCATTAAATGTAGTTTGGGGAGAGTGACGAGATGAAGGGTGTATTACCATGGGAAACATAGGGACAAATATTGGAATCAACAAAAACCCGTAGCCCCATGGTGAAAAATAAAAAAATGACTAACTATAACACTGGATCAGTTGGACATAGAGGGGGGGTGAAAAGTTTTGAAGATTTATGATATCACTCGAACCTGTGGTGAAGTTTGAAAATTGACTAAGTATTGAAATATTGAGAGAGAAATGAAGTATGATAAAATGACTAAGTATTATGAATCCTTCGGAAAGATTGGTCACGGTGATGATCAAGTGAAATGGGTGAGTGGCTTATACCCGTGGTGAACATTTGAAAATTTCCTAAGTATGGTGTGAAATGAAGACGACGGAACATGATGATGAATTTCAGGAACGCTAGAGCTTCATACTTGAATGCGAATAAGTGATGAACCCATGAGAAACTCAAAATAATCTAAGTATATGTGTAAAATGGATATAGCGGAATACAATGGTGCATTTTGGAGGAGGTGGAATTTTGTAACAAGAATGAAATTGAATCATGAAGCCATGAGAATTTTTTTTTTTCTAAGTGTGGGATAGAAGTATACAAGATATTTTTATGAAGGAATTAGCACATTTTAGGATCAAAAAGACCTCCCATATGGTATACTTTAATCCTAATTTAACCCTCATATCACCTCATCCTTTTCCCATTTGCACATCTACATGCTAATTATTAAGCTATCTTATGATGAATTGGATCTCGGGATTTATGGATTATATTTTAGTTATTTTTTTGTGTGTTTGATTGAAAATGTTTGGTTATTTTCTTTTCAATTCAAGACATGTGCTAAACCTATGGTATTAAGTGTAGGAAATCTCTCCTATGTTATTAATAAATCTACAGGAATTGATAAATTGGTTATGAAGAATATTTTGAGCAAGGAATTGAAGCACATGTGAGGATTATGACTCAAAAGGATATTTTGGGCACAATTACTCTGATATCCCATTTTTGGAGAGTTTTTGGAACTATTCCAACCATATTTAACCATGAGCATGGATCGTGGGCTCTAGTTGGAGTGTGTACATGTGACAATATTTCTCCTTACTTGGCGGTCAGGCAATTTGGACACACATGATTTATGATGGGAATTATTGTTGTTATACATGAATTGATCTCATGCCCACACTGCTAAATGAGTGGTGGGTTGATCCCCTTCTCCAACAAAGTGAACTTGGCATAGAGGAGTGAATATGTTAGCATTATTCGTTCAATTTCTTTGTTATCTAGAGCCTCCACATCCCTAACTTCGAAACATGGTCATTCTAGCTTAAATTGTCCACTCTGCTAGAGTTTGGGCTATAGCCATAGGTTTCTTTATATTAGTCCCTCTAGTTTTCTTTGTATATTTATTTGTCCATTTAGGAAATTTAAGGGTAGTTTATATGCCTTACCACCTAGATTAGGGTGAATGTATTTCTCATATATATCACTTTAACCTCTACACCATTAATCTTCACCTTAACACAAAACCCCTAAAAGTTAAGCATTGGTCTTTAACTTTAATATACAATAATACCTAACCCCAATAAATATCCATACCCTACAACCTAAAACTTTATTCGTAAACCCCTAACACCTAAATTTTAACATCAAACCCTTCACTTTAAGCCCTAAACCTTAACACCAAATATTTCACCTTAACCCTAAAGAGTCAATCATTAACCCTTTACCCCGACCCTTAGTTCTAGACACCTAAACCCATACACCTTAAACCTTAATCCTAAATATTTAACCTCTACATGGATAATAACCAAATAATCATCACAATATATACATTCCCTCTTACTTATTGGAGAAGGGTTTTTGGCACCATACAAGCATGATACAAAAGAGCTCAAAAGAATATGCATGGATGGACTAGAAACCAACAACATAACGATATCCAAATATACTCTTATGCAATGTTTGTTGGGACATGACCAAAGAATGCAAGCATTGGATCTGTAATCAAGTTTGGTGATTAAAAAAATTGTGATTTATGTGGAATGAACTAATGAAAATTTGTTTGTGTTCAATTCATTGTTTCAAAAGAAGATGCATGGATGGACTAGAAACCAACAACAAAACGATATCCAAATATACTCTTATGCAATGTTTGTTGGGACATGACCAAGGAATGTAAGCATTGGATATGTAATCAAATTTGGTGATTAAAAAAATTGTGATTTATGTGGAATGAACTAATGAAAATTTGCTTGTGTTCAATTCATTGTTGTGCATATCTTATTATGGGTTTAACACACTACTTAAGTAAAAAGTGAAGAAATTCCATAAATAAAATATCATTGGGAGAAGATTTATGGTTGGGTTGGAAATGAGGTTAGAGCATGGAGTAAAGCATATAAGTTTTGAACCTACAAGTGCATTTTTTAGGCCTACCATCATGTTTTGAAAGTGTTGCAGAAACATATGAATACATATATTACTATTTTGGAGAAGTGTGTGTCCTTAAAATTGTTGGCATGTAGCCCTGGTATTTATAATCAAAGGGGGTTAAGAGGCTTAATTATTTGGAGAATTATGTTAGAGAGAAATGAAATAAGTGGTACGTCATGGTTGATGATGGAACCAAATATTTCATCGTGGAGAAGAAATGAAGGAAATGATAATGGTTGCAGTGGAGAACAAAAAATTTGAGCTTTGAAAATAATTGAAGGAGACAATATTGGTTTAGAGGAGGAAAATGAAGAGGCAAGGAATCTAGCAGGAATATGCATGTTTCATCTATGTTGATTGAGTTGGGGCCAATAAAGAAAATGACTTAGATCTAATGAAACAAAGTTTTTGGAAGATTTGTGTCTTCAAGAAAATATTAAATGAGGATTAAACAAGAAGGAATTGTGTATGAATAATAATATATCCACCTTAATATACCCTTAAGAGTGAATGTAACTAATGAATTCAATTGAGAGGAGAAATGTCTCTACTATTGAAGCATTAAAAAATGCATTGAGGAAATAAACGACATCAAAGTCCCTATGGTTGTAGGTAAACTTGAAAATTAATAATCACAATATATAACAACAAAATATCCAAAATCCATGGAAACTCAAGGTACATATAATTTTTCTTATTGAATACTGGAGATTTTTTTTTTATTCAAAGTGACATTTGAAACCTCTCAATAATTTAAAAAAACTACAAATCATGATGAGGAAATACTGAAGTGGCAAAGTTATCCTTATTAATTAAATAAAATACAATAATATATAGCAAGTTGAATGAGAGATTCACATAAATGATAAATATATGGCCTCACATATAAAAGTATTCAAGGGAATATTTATTTCCAAGTTATATTTGCTAGCATTAATCATTAACAAGTTGTAACCATAAACCCCTACACCCAAAACATTACCCCTAAATTATCAAACTGGTTGACCCATGACCCCAAACCCTTAACACTTATTTTATTTATTTTAAACCCCTATACTCAATACTTCAATCCTTCGGGTTGAAAATTAAAATGTAAACATTCGTCCTTAACCCATTACTTTAATCCTTTGCATCCTAAACTTTAACCCTAAACACTTAATTAACCCTCAACCTTAATCTATGAATTTTAGGTCCTCAACCTTTTAATAACACCCCCTTTTCTTGGGGTTTAAAATTACAATTTGTTCCAAATTGTGGCCTTGAAAATAACCTCATCCCTACCCCCATCTGCCCAAAAACCCTCATTTCATTGCCCTTGCCCCACCTCTTCCCCTCCTACCACCCACCCCCTCCCCTCCCACGTTGTAGCACGCATCACTCCACAGGTCGACGTTCAACCTGTAGCAATGTGGGAGGGGGTGAGTGGTAGGTGGGGGAGAGAGGGGGAAGGATGGGGGGTGAGGGAAGGGTGGAACAAGGTGTTGGGTGGCTAGGGATGGGAATGGGGCTATGTGTTGAGGTGGAAAATTCTCTAAATCACCCCTCACACCACATAGACCACCTATTTTATCATTTTTTTTAATTTTTAATTTTTATTTTTTTATTGATTAAGTACAAGACTGGATTGATCAAACATAAGTGNGGGTGGTTGAAGAGTTATGCTATCAATTGAACTTCTGGTGAATTTTGAAAATTGACTAAGTATTGAAATATCAAGAGAGAAACGTAGTATGAGAAAATGACTAAGTATCATCAATCAGTCAGATGGATTGGTCTTGTTGATGATCAAGTGAAATGAGCGAGTGTCTTATACTCGTGGTGAATATTTGAAAAAATTATAAGTATGGTGTGAAATGAGGATGATAGAACATTGCAGTGCATTTCAGAAACAACAAAGTTTCATACTTGAATGAGAATAAGTGATGAACCCGCGAAAAACTAAAAATAATATTAGTATAGGTTTAAAATGGATATAGTGGAATAAAACGGTGCATTTTGGAGGAGGAAGAATTTTGTAACAAGAATTAAATTGAGTCATGAACCCGCGACAAAACGATTTTTTTTCTAAGTGTGGGATACAAATATACAATATATTTTTATGAAGGACTTAGCACATTTTAGGATAAAAAAGACATCCCATATGGTATACTTTAATCCTAATTTAACCCTCCTATTGCCTCATCATTGTCCCATTTTCACATCTACTTGTTAATTATTAATATATCTTATGATGAATTGGATCTTAGGATTTATGGATTATGTTTTAGTTTTTTTTCTATGTGTTTGATTTAAAATGTTTGGTTAGTTTATTTTCATTTCAAGATCTATGCTAAATCTATGGTATGAAGTGTAGGACATATCTCATAGGTTATTAATGTAAATCTGTTGAACCTGCACAAAATAGATCTAGATGGGAATTGACATAGACAGTTGTAGAGAAAATATGAGAAAAGAGAAGTAGGAGAGAAAGAATGGAAGAATTCTTATTAACCAAATGAATGAATGATAATTTACACATGATATATTTTCTATAACTCAAGCAATGTGCACTAGAGGAGAATCCAATGTGCCATAGTGGTGGTCTAGAGTGATATGGACACACACCAACAATTACACGAGTAAACTGCCACCTACTCTAGTCTCTCGAGTAGTTACGAGAGTGAACTGCTACCTAGCTGAGTTAACTAGTCTATCAGCCTTCAGTTAATTGACTGAAACATAGTGAAGTGAGGAGGATATTAGGGAATCACGAGTAATGCACTAGTATGGTGATGATCTCAAGGACAATTCACATTAGTTGGTGATGATCCCAATGCTCCATGGTGATAATCTCAATGTAGCATCTAAAATCCACTCAAATGATCAAAATGAAGTGAAAACTGAACATAATATTCTCCCATAAACTTTAGGAGTGTCGATAATGACTAATAAACATAGGGAAAACCTTAGGAAAAATAAATCCTAGGTGTGTGTGAAGTACTCCAACACCCCCCCCTAAACATCACTATGGTGAAAATAAAGGATGGGTCTCGACAACGAGGCCATGTTAGGTACCCAAATAAAAAATATACACTGAAATGAAATGAGGAAAGAGGGAAAACCTCATGGGAACCCCCCCCCCCCTAAAAGTACAATGTATGTAAAAAGAAGAACTGACAGTTGCTAGGAAATTGTGTCCTTCACTCTATTATCGGGCTAATTGTTAAGTGTGGACACAAATCAATCCCCCTAGATCTAGAACAAAACAATACAGGACATGGTGCTTTTCCTAAGCTCTAATCATTGAATTTACTATCAAACAAGAGATGAATGACATACCTTTGAATATCGCTTCCTTTATCTTTTTTGTCCTCACTCTGCTCCGATGCTCTTGTGATATTGGATCTACAATGGCACAAACCAACCAAAGTGAAAGAAACAATAGTATACTCAATGAAATCTTATACACATGATCAAGGAGTCATGTAATAAAATGAGAATGATTTTATGAGAAAGAAACATGCCACTGTATTATATAATGTGGAAGAAAGATACAACCAGATGCCTTGATGTTGTCAGGTTCCTTCCAATAGTTCCTTGCTTCCCACACACTTCTAATCCACAGATTCTGAGACTGTAGATCTGATAGCTACTCACAATCTATCTTGACAAAGCAAATCTCAAAGCCAACATACAAGCTCCAAAAACTCCAAGCTACAAAACTCAATAACAAGTCAATCTAACTTTCTCCATGAGAGCTCTTCTCCTTTTATAAGTTGAAGAGGATAAGGTGAGGAGATTAGGATGAACCCACTAAATCATGAAAGTGAGTAAGATCCAAACCGTTCAGAGGTCACCTCACCATAAAATATTCTCCTTCTAGAAGAATCAAGAAGACACTTGTTTTTCCCACATACAATAATTTCCGCACCCTAGCTATAGTGTAGCCTATGGAAAGTCCACAAACTAGCTTTAGAGTGGGGTGCATAAATCGGGCATTGTCACACTGTGCATATAGTGCAGCCTACAAAAACTTCCTTAATAGGGGTTTTTACAAAGGGAAATGCAACTTCTTCTCTCAGGCTAAGTTCTTCTCCCTTCTTTCTTCAGTAATTCATGCCACTAACCCCTCTGAAGGAAACATATAGGTTTACATAATTAACGGTCATAAAGGTGATGAAAATAATGTGTAACACACTCCAAGACGACTACGTAGAGAATGGAACCTTTGCTTAGTGAAGGTCTTGGTGAATATGCTTGTAGTCTATTCTGCTGAAGGACAAAACTGCAGGTCGATGATCCCCTCATGTACTAAGTCTCAGATGTAGTTCATGTGGATCTCGATGTGCTTCATCTGTTTCCTATGAACCATATCTCTACAAAAATTCAGAGTTCTCTAGTTGTCACACTAGATGACAATCAGTCGATGAAACTGAATGCCCAACTCAGTGAGAAAATGTTGTAGCCACATATCCTGAATGGTTATGTTAACTACCCTTATGTACTCCACCTCAGCTAAATATAGAGAAATAACAACCTACTTCTCACTCGACCAACATATGGGCCCAAAACCAAGACTGAGTGAGTAAGAAGATATGGAATTGTGATCAATGCTATCACTAGCCTAGTCAGAATCAGTGAACCCAATGGGGTCCATTATAGAGTATGCTAAATAGTGAATCCCAAACGTGATGGTGCCCTATACATATCGAAGGATACACTTTGTAGCCTTCCAATGTAGCTCATGCAACTCCTGCATGAACTTGGAGACTACTCCAACTATATAGGCGAGGTCAGGTCTAGAGTGTGTGAGATACAACAATCTACCCACTAGTTATCTATACAATGTGTTGTCAACTAGTGGATTGTCCCTGCCATCCTCAAGTCTGACTCTTGATAGGAAAGGAGTCGGGGAAGACTTGCAGTCTGTCATTTGAAATCTATCAAGGAGATCTCGGGCATACTTGGCCTGAGAGAGTTTGATGCCTAATGCATCTTGACTAATATTGAGTCCAAGGAAGAAATGTAGCAAACCCATTTACGTCATCAAGAACCTGTCATGTAGAATCCTCTTGACTGCAACAATCATTGAAGTCGAGCAACTGTTGATCAAAAGATCATCAACAAACAAAACTAGGAGTAGAATTGAATCATCTGTCCTGAGCATGTAAACATTCAGGTCTGACTTACAACATATAAATTTCTGTGACAATAGGTAGGAGTCTGATGCAGGAGCATCGCCAACAAAGCGTAAGTCAAGGATAGATGGATATGCCAGCACGCATTTTGAAGACATTTTTGAATTTCAAAAGAAGAATCATTTATGTAATAGTTGGAAGGATGTATTTTATTTTAATGTTTTGGGGAATTCTATTACATATCTTGAGCGTTTCTCTCATCTGTCGGTTGTGGACATTTATTATAATAAATGTAAAGTAGGTGGTAATCTTTAATTCGATAAGATAGCTTAGAGTAGTAGGAGGGAAAACTCAAGAAGACTCCCTCGCATGTATTATAATTCTCATTGTAATTAAGTTGTAGGAAAAAAAGAGAGCATAGGAGAGCAAAGAAGAACAAAGATTGTAGAAGTTGTATGAGAAAATAGTTGTTGTTGTTTAGACCATGTACAGAAGAACTTGAATTAATATAAGAAGGCTTTGATCTGATCTAATGGTGTACCATGGTTGTTGTGTGTATCTATTGAATGGTATGTTTACAACTTGCTTATATTCTTTGTTATGCATTTGTTTCAATGTTGCATGTGTATGTAATTTCATGTTGAATGTATGACGTCCATGAGAATAGTATAAGTTTCAATTGTCTCTCTTCCTGAGAATTCCTGCAAGGAGTGCAGTGAAAGTCCACAATGAGTGCATTGAGAGGTTTATGAGTTTTAGCTTAGAAAGCTCAGGAGAGATACCATTGATCTTATACCAGTAGACGTCAAAGTATAGCACATATCCATGCAAGGTGTGTGCAGGCCAGGTCGAGTCTTAGAATTTTCCAACCCAGGTGAGTGGTTGAATAACATCTGTTGCAAGGAGTGTATAGAGTTGGAGTTGTAAGATAATCAAATATTATTGTGCCAAGGTGTGCATGCAAGATTCCTTCGAATCCAAGAGTTGTAGCAAGAATCCAAGCTTAGGAAGGATAGAGGCTTGAAATAGTTCAGAGGAGAAATGAGGTTCGAAGTCACCTCATGGAAACAAGCTCAGAAGGGAAGACACCGAGTTATTTGGCTAGGAGTCGTTGAGGGCCTGGAAGAATGGCAGAAATTCCTGGAGGGAGAAGTGTTAATATCTGTGGGCCATTGGATCCAGTAAATATGCAAGGCAGATAAGGGTCGAGAGTCATTCAACACTTGAAATCTTAGGAGAGATAGTGAAACATCAATCTAAGGGAAGATAGAACCGCCAATTCCTTTCATTGGGAAAGAGATTTTTGGAATCGAGAGTTGGAAGAGAGAAGGAAGATGCTCTCGAAAATCCCGAAATGTGAAGTTCTGATTCATGAAAGAGGATCTGGACCATTGGATCACGAGATTCTTGGACCATTGATCTGAGGTGAGTAAAGTTGGGAGTTCAAAACTTGGGAGCGTGGAAGTTCGAAAGTTGAGAGAATCGAGAGACTCACAACAGAATACCCGAGGTCGTGAAGAGCCTTTTGGTTAGGCTTGTTGTCACCACCGGTAGTCATGTGGAGTAGAAGCTCGTGCCTGGTACTAGTTCACGCAAGAGGGGTTTTGAAAAAAGGACCTATGGTTTTATTTGTTTAAGGTTCCAGTAGGAACCGAAGAGCCATTTTTGGCTCAGAGAAGTTTGAAGATCCATAGACCAGGAGGTTAGTATACCTTGTCAAGGTAGGGAATCTACATCATGTTGTATCAGAGCTTACAACTATTATTTTATGTAAGAAAGAGAATACAGAGGACAATTGTGATTTGAATTCTGCATGGACAGATTGAAACAATGCTGCTAAGAAGATGTCAAGAAAGAGATTTACCCGATCCAGCCGTGGAAAGGGAGATGAGAGAACTTCATGCTCGGTTAGATGCTATGGAGACATCACAGAGACAAAAACTTGATACTAGAGATATCAGTGAGGATGAAAGAGAAAATGAAGAAGGAGCAAAACAAGTTGTAGCCGAAGATGCTGCAAAGGAATGTTTTCTAAAAGTTTTTGCAAGAATGGGTGCTAGAGTGAAATTGTACATCTTGATGTATGAAGGAAACTTGGACGTTGAGGAGATGCTAGATTGGTTTATAGCTATGGATAAATACTTTGAATATGAGTATGTTGAAGAAGATAAAAAAGTTAAGCACGTTGTCACTAGATTGAAAGGACATGCAACTCTATGGTGGGATGAACTGCAGGCTGACAGGCATTGCAAAGGAAAAAAGAGAATTAAAATATGGGAAAGAATGGTAGCGAAGATGAAATCCAAATTCATACCTAGGGATTATCAAATCAATCTGTTTCAGAGAATGCAGAATTTGAGATAGAAAGGGATGACAATGAAGGAATATAAAGAGGAGTTTTATAGGTTAAACATTAGAGCTGGTCATCACGAGAGTGATGATGAAAAGGTTTCCAAATATATGAATGGCTTGAGATATGAGATTCAAGATGAGATGAGCATGATGACAATAAAAAATGTGGAAGATTCCTATCAGGTTTCTCTGAAGGCTGAGGAGAAATTGGCCAGAAAGAAAATTCAAAGGGGCAGAGGTAGAAGTCAAAGAAGAGGCAAAGCAGTTGCCCAGGATAGAGTACAAAAACCCAAGGATGAAGAAAAGAAGCCTCGTAACCACCCAGAAAGGGGAGGAAATTCACACGAAAGACAATATGTCGATAGGAACACCTTTCCTCGAGAAAGAGGAAGAGGCAGAGGAGGTGAAGTAAAGTGTTTTGTCTATGTAAAGATAGAACACAAATCTTGGGAATGTCCCGATAGAAAAAGAGATGGAGAAGGTAAAGCTCACATTTCATAAGCACAAAGGATAAATGTTGAGGCAAAAGATGCAGAAGGTGGAAGATCCTTGATGATGAGGAAGATTCTCTTGAAACTAGAGAAAGAGATGGAGAATCCAGTCCAGAGGAACAATTTGTTTAGGACTGCTTGCAAAACCAAAGATAGGGTATGCAAGGTGATAGTTGAAAGTGGAAGCACATATAACTTGGTATCCACGAAAATGGTGGAGAAGATGGAATTGGATACAGTCGCACATCCAAGCCCGTATAAAATTTTGTGGTTGCAAAAAGGACATCAGGTAACAATCACTAAACAATGTTTAGTTGAATTTAAGATAGGGGGATATAGAGATGAGATTTTATGTGATGTAATTCCCATGGATTTTTGTCATCTTTTTTTGGGGAGGCCTTGGAAATATGACAGAAATGTTATTCATGACAAAAGAAAGAACACTTACACCTTGGAGAAAAATGGTAGGACGCATATGTTGCTACCAATTGAAGATAAGAAGGTGAAAGAAGAAGCAAGAAATACCATACTTCTCATGAGTGGAAAGGAAATTCTTGATGAAGTCAATAAAGATCAAGAAATGTAGTTTGTTGTGGTGAGAAAACCTATATTCATATTGACCAATACCTCGATAGATGATCTACCTAAGGAAATTCAGGAACTGCTGGAGAATTTCACTGAAATAGTGGTGGACGATTTTCCTTGTTCGTTGCCACCCATCAAGAGTATAATCCATCACATTGACCTTATACCATGAGTGAGTTTACCAAACAAATCAACGTATATATTGATGCCACAGGAGAATGAAGAAGTCAAGAAGCAAGTCCAGGATTTGATGGACAAGGGGTTGATTACAGAAATCTTGAGTCCATGTGTTGTACCTACAATGTTAAGTCCGAATAAGGATGGTGGATGGAGAATGTGCACAGACTCAAGGACTATAAACAAAATCACCATTAGATATATATTTCATTTACCCAAGATGGATGACTTGATGGATTTCTTGAGTGGAGCAAGGTTCTTTTAAAAAATTGAATTGAAGAGTGGATATCACCAGATTTGGATGAGGGAAGGTGATGAATGGAAGACAAATGAAGGACTGTATTAATGGCTTGTCATGCCATTTTTCTTGACAAATGCGCCAAGTAATTTCATGAGATTGATGAATGAAGTCTTGAAATATTTCATTGGGAAGTTTGTAATTGTATATCTTGATGATATATTGATCTTCAATAAGACTGAGGAAGAACATTTGAGGCATTTAACTTCAGTAATGAGGAGGTTGCAGCAAGAGAAGTTGTTGATAAATATGAAGAAGTTGTCTTTCATGAAGACAAAGATTATTTATTTAGGTTTTGTGATCTCTTAGAATGAATTGAATATGGATCCGAAGAAGGTAAAAGAAATCAAAGAATGTTCATCCCCAAGGAATATCTTTGAAGTCAGAAGCTTCCATGGACTAGCCAATTTTTACAGGAAGTTCATTATAAATTTTAGTGGAATTTGTGCACCAATGATGGACACAGTGAAGAAAAGACACAAATATTTTCATTGGACAAAGGAAGTAGAGGAAAGTTTCAATTTGTTGAAAGATAAGATAATTGAACAAACAGTTATGGTTCTGCCAAATTTTGGTAAAACATTTCAAGTGAGATGTGACGCAAGTGGATTTGTGATTGGAGCGGTCTTGAGCCAAGACAATAGAACAATTGCATACTTAAGTGAGAAATTGAATGAGGCCAAGAAAAATTACTCCATGTATGATAAAGAGTTTTATGTGGTAATTCAAGACTTGAAGAAATGGAGGCACTACCTAGTTCTGAAAGAGTTCATTTTGTATAGCGACAATCAGGCCTTACAGTTTATAACTAGACAGGAAAAATTGAACTAGAAACATGCAAAATGGGTTGATTTTATGCAGAAATTTACTTTTGTTATAAAGAACATTTCTGGAAATGCTAACAAGGTTGTTGATGCATTGAGTAGGAAATGTTTGATTCTGCAAGAGTTTCAAGTGAAGACCTTAGGTTTTGATAACCTTAAGGAAATGTATCGAGATGATTCAAATTTCAAGGACGCTTACGAAGTATGTGAGAATCTTGTTCTGAGAGATAGAAGCCAATGGAATGAATATTTAATTTAGGATGGATTGTTATTCAAAGGAAATTATTTTTTTATCCCGAATAGTTCTATGAGAGAAAACATTTTGAAGGAAAAACATAGTGGGGGATTGGCTGGACATTTCGGCCATGATAAAAAATTTGCACATTTGAATGGTTTGTATTATTGGCTAGGAATGAGGAAAGATGTGCGGAAATTTGTGAACAGATGTAGAATCTGCCATAATGCAAAGGGGGAAATATGGAATACAATATTATATCAACCATTTCCAATACCAGAGAGGTTGTGGGATGAGGTAAGCATGGGTTTTGTGTTGGCACTACCGAGGACACAGAGAGGTTGTGAATCCATATTCGTGGTAGTAAATATATTTTCCAAAATGGCACATTTCATTCCATGTCAGAAAACTAGTGATGCAACACACATTGCAAATATGTTTTTCAAAGAAATTGTTCGACTTCATGGGTTACCTAAGAGTATTGTTTCAGACAGAGATACCAAATTTGTTGGTCATTTATGGAGATCCCTATGGAAGAAGTTGGGGACGAATTTATCTTTTAGCTCAGCATATCACCCTCAGACAAATGGATAGACTGGGGTGGTAAATCAAAGTTTGGGGGACTTATTGAGGAGTTTAGTAACTGAACATCACAGTTAGTGGGATCAGATTCTGCCACAAGCGAAATTTTCATATAATGAATCACCTAATAGGAGCACCAGACAGATCCCATTTCAAATAATGTATGGAATGCAGCCAAGAGGAGTGTCTGAGTTGAGAGATTTAGAGAAAAGTGATTTCAGGAGTGTTGGAGCAGAATATTTTGCAGCAGGGATATAAGAGCTCCATCGTAAGATTAAAGAGAGGTTGCAGAGTTCTAACCAGGAATACAAGCGCAGAGCAGATCAAAATAGGAGAGATCTTCAATTTGTAGTGGGAGATTTAGTTTTGTAACACCTAGGAAAAGAAAGGTTCCCAAGGGGAACATATAACAATCTGAAGATAAAAATATAGGACCGTGTAATATTTTAAGGAAGTTTGAGGCAAATTCTTATGAGATAGAATTGCCAAATGATGTGGGAATATCACCCATATTCAACGTAGAAGATATGTATCCTTACAGAGAAGATGAAGCAGGAGGAGTAGAGAGTCAAAAGGAAATCTAGTGGGTCAAACAGATGCCTGTAGCTAAAAAGCCACAGATGGAAAAGATCATCGATCAGAGAGTTGGCAAGAAAACCCAGAGGAAGATGTATCTTGAATATTTGGTAAAGTGGAAAGGACACCCGATTGAGGATGCCAGTTGGGAAGGTGAAGAAGATATCCAAAAACATGGACAAATGGTGCAAGAGCTCATGCATAGGAGTCCTTGAATTTTTCAGCCAGAGGAGTATGATACAGGAGCATCGCCAACAAAGTGCGAGTGGAGGACAACTGGATATGCTAGTGCGCATTTTGAACACATTTTTGAATTTCAAAAGAACAACCATTTATGTAATAGATGGAAGGATGTATTTTCTTTTAATGTTTTGGGGAATTGTAATATAGATCTTGAGTGTTTCTCTCATCTATCAGTTGTGGACATTTATTGTAATAAATGTAAAGTAGGTGGTAGTCTTTAATTTGATAAGATAGCTTAGAGTAGTAGGATGGAAAACTCAAGAAGACACCCTCGCATGTATTATCATTCTCATTGTAATTAAGCTATAGGAAAAAAAGAGAGCATAGGAGAGTAGAGAAGAACAGAGATTGTAGAAGTTGTATGAGAAGATAGTTGTTGTTATTTAGACCATGTACAGAAGCACTTGAATTAATATAAGAAGGCTTTGATCCGATTTCATGGTGTATTATGGTTGTTGTGTGTATCTATTGAATGGTATGTTTACAACTTACTTATATTCTCTGTTATGCATTTTTTTCAATGCTGCGTGTGTGTGATTTCATGTTGAATGTATGAAGTCCGTGAGAAGAGTATAGGTTTCAATTATTTCTCTTCCTAAGAATTCCTACAAGGAGTGCAATGAAATTCCGCAAGGAGTGCGTTGACAGGTTTCTGAGTTTTAGCTCAGAAATATCAGGAGAGATACCATTGATCTTATACCAGCAGAAGTGCAAGTATAGCACAGAGACATGCAAGGTGTGTGCAAGCCAGGTCAAGTCTTAGACTTTTCCAACCTAGGTGAGTGGTTGAAGAAATTATGTCGCAAGGAGTGCACGGAGTTGGAGTTGTCAGATAATCATAGATTATCATGAAATTTGCAAGGTGTACATGCAGGATTCCTTAGAATCCAAGAGTTGCAGCGAGAATTCAAGCTCAGGAAGATAGAGGATTGAAAGAGTTCATAGGATAAACGAGGGTCAAATTCACCTAGTGGAAACAAGCTTATAAGGGAAGACGTCGAGTTATTTGGCCAGGAGTCATTGAGGACCTATAAGGGCGGTAGAAATTCATGGAGGGAGAAGTGTCGATATCCATGGGCCATTGAAGCAATAAATCTACAAGGAGGATAAGGGTCGAGATTCATTCAACACTCGAAATCTTAGGAGAGATAGTGAATCGTCGATCTAAGGGAAGATCGCACCGTCAATTCCTTTCGTTGGGAAATAGATTTCAGGAATCGGGAGTTTGGAGAGCGGAGGAAGCTTCTCTCGAAAATCCTGAAACGCAAAGTTCCAATTCGCAAAAGAGGATCTAGAAATTTGGATCACGGGAGTCTTGGACCATTGATCTGAGGTGAGTAAAGTCGGGAGTTAGGAACTTGGGAGCGTGAAAGTTCAGAAGTCGAGAGAATTGAGAGACTCACAACAAAATACCCGAGGTCATGAAGAGAGAAGTGTCTTTTGGTTAGGCTTGTGGTCACCATCAGTGGTCACATGGAGTGGAAGCCCACATCTGGTACTAGTTCACCCAGGCGGGGTTTCGATACAAGGACATGTGGTTTTATTTTTTGAAGGTTCCAACAGGGACCGAAAATCCATTTTCATCTTAAAGAAGTTTGAATATCCATAGACTGATAGGTCAGTAGACCCTGTCGAGGTAGGGGCTCTACATCAGAGTCCATCTTAGCATACCATGCCCTCAGAGCCTTCTTGAGGCCATAAAGATACTTCTTTAGTTGACAAACCAAAGATGAATCCTACATAAATCCCCGGGGATGCTCCATATAGATCACCTCAGAGAGATCACCATGAAGAAATGAATTCTTCATGTCCATATAATGGAATTCCCATCCCTTGTCTGCCACAATGGAAAGTGCCAAATGTATGGAATCAATAAGCACTACTGGAGTGAAGGTCTCATCATAGTCAATGCCATGAACCTGTTGAAAGCCTTTGGAAACTAGCTTGTATTTGTATATACTAATCTATCCATCCACTGTGCTCTTGGTCCTGTAGACCCATCTATACCTGAAAATTTTCCTTCCTGAAGAAAGGGGAACCAAATCCCAAGTCTGGTTCTGGAGGAGGGAGTTGTAATCCTCCTTCATGGAAGATTCCCAAAAGGAATTTCCAGCATCCTCACCATAAGACTATGTATATGAAGCCTAAACCAAGAAAATATGCCTGGGTGGCAATGGTTCAGTGGCAAGGAGTGAAAGAGGAGTCTCCTTGATTCCTCCTAGTATCAGCTGGATCCCCAACAAGATCCCCTACATTCTGAAGAGTAGTCTTGTCCAACTTGGGCCTCTGATATGGCTATGCATATGCATCTGGATGCACTAACTCTGCATATTACTATACTGACTCTGTATCTAGATCATCTAAATCCTCTTAATCAAAAATATATTCTGAAGAAGAGTCAACATGTGCATGATCATCATCTCTGACAGGTGGAAGAACAAAAGTTTATGCATGTGAATATTGAGGTACATGCGAGACACTTTCCCCGAATTAGACACTATGCTCAATGATGAGTCGGTCTAATAAAATATCAATGATTCTATATCCCTTCACACCATCAGGGTATCCAACAAAGATACACTATGTGCTCTGTGGATCAAGTTCATTCCTCTTATAAGAGGGAATCTTGGCCCATGCACGTGAACCAAAAATACAGAAGTGGGTCACTTCCAGTTTGAGGCTGATGTAAGCCTCGTAAGGGGTATTATCCTTGGCATATCTATGGGGATATATATGTTGGATGTAGGTTGCACAATTAAGTGATTCAACCCATAATATATGTGGAAGTGACTTTTCATGTAGCATGCAATATTCCATCTCTTTTAGAGATATATTTTTTCGCTCAACAACTTCGTTTTGCTGCGGAGTATAGGGAACTGTGTATTGCAACTGAATCCTCACCTCATGAAACATATTATGTATCTCATGGTTGACATACTCTCCCCTATTATATTTTTGAAGGAATTTTATTTTCTTTCCTGACTATGTCTCATCAAGGGCTTTGAAATCTTTGAAGTGTTGAAAGACCTCTGATTTTTTCCCGAGAAAGAAAATCCATGTGAAGCGTAACAAATCATCAAAATAAATGAGCACATAACTTTTTTTACTGATTGATGGATGTGGAAAAGGTCCCATGAAGTCACTATGGATCATATCTAATGGAGAGGAAGCCTTTTGTGTCTTTCCTTTGTTGAATTTCTCTAGAGGGTGTTTTCCAAGAATACATCCCTCACAAATTCCTTTGGAGAAGTGGATGTCGGGTATACCATCAACCATTCCTTTCTTTCTAAGTTGTTGCATATATTTGAAATTTAAATGCATGAACCTTTCATGCCATATCCTACTACTTTCATCAACATGGGTAAGCAGTAATGCAAAATCTGGTTCAATAAATTCAGAAAATGTGTAGATTTTAGATTGATGATTTACCTCACCAGTAGAAAACCTCAAATTGGTTTTCATGTCATAGATATCCACTACATCAGGTGTGAATATGAATCTCTTTCTGGTGTCAGAGTTAGTCATATGATATATAGAGAGAAGATTGACAAAAAAAATTGGAACATGCAACACATTCCTGAAGCTTTTGTTTGTGAGTTCAATCCTTCCTTTGTCGATGACCTCGACTAGAGAGTTGTCCCCCATCAGAATAGGAGGACCTTTTCATGAATCCAATGAATAATAGACTTCTTTTGTGGAAGCCATGTGGTGTGATTCTTCTGAATCTACGATCCAAGCATTGGGAAAGGAGTTGATGGCAATCAAAGCATGTATAGAATTTCCTTTCTTGGGATTCTGATCTTCTAGCTTCTTCTTCTTAGCACCCTCGGGGATGTGATATCCAAGGTTGTTTTGCTGAAGTATTTGGGTCATTAGATCTATATGTTTCTGCATACATTCATATTCTGGATGGAATCATTTATAGAAGTAAGAGCATTTCTCCCCTTTTTCTTCCCTTTCCCCCTTTGGATCCAGAGGCATCGTGGAAGGGTTTTGAGTACCCTTCCTTCTTTGGATTTGAAATTGATTTCCTTTTGTATTTTTCTTTAGATTTATGATATTTATGACCTCTACCATCTTACACAGTAATTTCATGCACCTTTGGTCCTTTGATTTTTCCCATATTGATGAGATTTCTCTACTCTTGTGTCAGAGACTCGATAAAGTCCTCAAGAGAGGGAATATTACAAGTAGATCCAAATGTGAATCTAATTGAATGAAATGTGGATAAAAAAAACTGAGTATTATGGACCAAGTTTGGAGATAATGGTGAGAACCATTTGTTTCTCCTCCTTAGATTTATCAACCCCGCAAACTTTGAGTTGCGACAACAAATCCTTATATTAATTTGGTAAAGAAATCTTAGAGGTTGACAAAGGTTTTTGGATCCAATGTGAGAAATTCCACCTCAAGCAAGTGTCCCTCATCTCATGGTGTTTTCCAAAAATTCCTTCCATGGTGGTCCAGGATTCATTAGGGGTTTTATAGCAGGATATGTGAAAGAGGAGTTTAGGAGAAATGAGATTGCAAATTGTTCAAACGCTTCATCCATTAGATTTAGATACTTGGATTTTTATATGGCTGATGTTGGTTCTATCTCTGTGTTCATGGTTAAATTTTACGATCCTCTACTTTGAATATGCATGATCATATTCTCCTTCCATGCAAAGAAATTGTATGGTGTAAGAATGAATTCTTTTGAAAATTCCATTTTTCTGCTATCTTCAATCTTCAGTACCTGCAAAAATAATTTGGTGTGTATTTTCCCTAGCACTCTGTCGGATATGATACCATGTAAATGTGTTGAACTTTCACAAAATAGATCTATCTTGGAATTGACATACACAGTTGCAAATAAAATATGAGAAAAGAGAAGCAGGAGAGAAAGAATGGAAGAATTATCATTAACAAAATGAATGAATGATAATTTACACATGATATACTCTACATAACTCAACTAATGCACACTGAAGGAGAATAAAATGTGCCATAGTGGTGGTCTAGAGTGATTTGTACACACACCAGTAGTTATGGGAGTAAACTACCACCTAGTCTAGTCTCTCAGGGAGTTACAGGAGTGAACTGCCACCTAACTAAGTTAACTAGTCTATCAGTCTTCCGTTAACTCACTGAAACATAGTGAAGTGAGGAGGAGATTAGGGAATCATGAGTAATGCACTAGTCTGGTGATGATCCCAAGGACAATGTGCATTAGGTGGTGATGATCCAAATGATACACGGTGATAATCCCAATGTAGCATCTAGACTCCACTCAATTGATCAAACTGAAGTGAAAGTTGAAGAGAATATTCTCCTAGAGGAATATTCTCCCCTAAACTTTAGGAGACTGGATAATGACTAATAAACGTAGGTAAAACCTTAGGAAAAATAAATCATGTGTGTGTGTGAAGTACTCCAACAATTAATAAAGCTCCAAGCACTAATAAATTGGTTATGAAGCATATTTTGAGCAAGGAATTCGAGAACATGTGAGGATTATGACTCAAAAGGATCTTTTGGGCACCATTACTTTGATATCCCATTTTTGGAGAGTTGTTGGAACTATTCCAACCATGGTTAAATTTTAGCATGGATCATGGGCTCTAGTTGGAGTGTGTACAATTGGTAATCTTGCTCCTTACATGGTGGTTGCACAACTTGGACACACATGAGTTATGAAGGGAATTATTGTTGTTATACATGACATGATTTCGTGTGCACACTTCCAAATGAGTGGTAGGTCGATCCCCTTCTCCAACAAACTAAACTTGGCACAAAGCAGTGAATTTGTTAGCATTAGTCATTGAATTTCTTTGTTATTCTCTTTCTAAACTTGGGTTTGACCCATTTCTATATATGTATAAGATTTGTCCCAAAGAGAGAATGTTTTATAGACACTAGTATGTTGTGACAAAGATCTAAAATTATGGTGAAATTATGAACTCGTTTTGCTAAATTAATAAAAGCCAATTCATGTCAGAAATCTTGTAGAAGATGTAGCTTTGTGTTCGAAATATTTTTGAGGTAGTTAGGCATCTAGAGCAAGGGCACACTTTAAAAGGTACCAAGTTACCTAATGTTTTTATGTATGTAAGTAGAATTTCCCATGTTTATTACAATGATTATATAGTTGATTATTGGGTTAAACATATCTCTTATTTTTGGTTAGATAAGTAACTTGTGAGATATATATTCCTGTTGGGTTGTTATATTCTTTGCAATGAAATTCTAGTCAAGGTGGATAGACTTACAGTAGAATTCAAAGATATCGACAACAAGTCAAAGGTTGAGGTGGTTCGACTGGGTAAATCCGAAGTTGAAGATATTGACAACAAGTCAAAGGTCGAGGTGGTTTGATCGGATAAAGTTGAAGTCGAAGATTTTTGGTCTCTAAAGATGTCCACAACCTTAGTCTGACATTAATTTATCAACCAAGGATTCATATTTTCTTTCAAGAATATCAACGAAGTTTATGTATATAGTTGTATAGGTTTAAATTGTGTAGATAATTTAGTTAAAGAAAATCTGAGTCTATCTAGTTTACTACAATAATCAAGTCTTCACACATTCATTAAAAACTCTGAAACGAATAAATCACCTAACAAAATTGTAATTTGATCAATAACACACCATGAATCAAAGCATCAATCAATTTACTGAATTCAATTGTCTAAGGAATAGTAATTTAATCTGCAAAAACACTTAATGAATCAATCTCTCAATGACTAATTAACCTGCTGGAAAAGAACAATGATCTACTGCATATTTAAGAAGGAAAAAAAAATGTGAATTTAAGTGAAAGGAACAACAAATGTGAATTTGATAAAAGGAATAGTGTATGTGAAAATGAAAGGAACTCTCAAATGATAAACTAACAGTAATTGGAAATGGAATAATAATTGACAATATTCAAATGAAACATCTATCCTCTGTAATTGAACAACATAACCAATTCATAAAAGAATCAACACACTCATGAATTTATCTTAACTGTTGCAAGGAAATTCAAATCGCAAAACTAAAACATAATTGATACGATTACAGATGAGACAGTAACTCCTTTTGACTAGGCCCACGATATTCATAAGGTACTGATACTAAAAAATCAGTACGCAAAGATGATCAAAACGGTCAAGGATTTCATTAATTCCATAATTGGTAAATCATTTACAATGGACTGTTGTACATAATGACAATAATTCAGAGATCTGAATGCTTGGATAGATTTCTTGGGTATCTCTCTATTTTTCATCATCATTTATATCTTACAATGACATGAGTAAATTAAGCTATCTTGAGGATCGAGAGATCCTCAGGATTTCTTTTACTATTTATGAAGATTACAATAAAGAGTCAATCTTCCTAAAAATTGTTTTGCGCCCAATTTCTTCAATCTCCAATGGCCTATGCATCCCCACAATCTTCTTAACTATCTTGAGTTAACAATAATTGTCCAATTCTACAATAAAATCAAACAATTCAAACCGAAATTCAAAAATTATCTAATATCATTCAATAAAATTTCTAAAATACTTTTAAACCATTTCCTTTCCTTATTACTCCTAATTAATACAAAATTCAATCAAGAATATATCACAAACCATAGAAATAAGGAGGATATTTGTACCTTTTTTCTCAACTCAACAAAGATATCGAAAATAGGTCAAAGAGGTCAACCGACAAGAGGTCGATAGGAGGGCGTGTGGCAACTGACTAAATACTAAATGAAGTTCGATTGGTAGTTGATTGGTAATCTGACTTGGTAGTTGACTGTAGCAGAATTCTGAGATTCACGGGATTTATAGCCAATGATCTGCGTGGATATATAATTGTTTTTGGGTTTTTTCTTTATGTTTTTTCCTGCTGTAAATCCTATAAGAAGGCGTGTTGTAATGTTGTAAAGGATAATAAATAATCATAGAATATCCAATATTTATAAGTTGTTGGTCATGCATATGTAAGATGAGTTGGCTACAGGGTTGTTCTTGTGTAAATAAAGAAGGTATGATGTCGATTGTGTCTTTGGTGTGTACCAAGGTTAGGCATGTAACCTTTAGTCTGAATGAACAATACAACAAGGGAGCAAGGCACTCAAGGAATCTTGGTTTTCCTGTTTGGGTTTCCAGGGTAAAATCTCTTTGTACTGTGTGTTTGCTTTTTCATTTACTTTCTTGCTTAAATATTTCTTCCTCTCTTCTACAAGGTTTAGTGTGGAAGTGTTCCTCCTTTCCTAAAATGTGGAATCAAAGCTTGGTTTTAAAATATTGGATCTAAGCTAAACGCTAGGTTTAGTAAGTTTCGTAATTCATAAATCTTTAAATATTGTGTTAAAGAATGGTGAGAAGCTCGAGAATAGTGATCGGAAAATTCAATGGCCAAAATTTTGAGCTTTGGAATCTTAAAATTAAATATCTCCTTACAGATCGAGAACAATGGAAGCATTATGTCCAGGTACCATTTCGACAGGTATGTCGACAAAATAATGGGAGAAACTCGAGATAAGGGCAAGGAGTACGATTCATATTTTTCTTGCAAATTTAGTACTGTTGAATGTCTTAGGTGAAGATTCAACCAAGAAACTGTGGAACAAGTTGGAAGTCTTGGACCAATAGAAATCCATGGTAAATAAGTTATTTCTCATAAATAAAATGTATCTTCTGAGGATGAGTGAGGGAATTTCAGTGACTGATCATTTAAATGCGTTTAATACCATTATAGGAAAATTATATTCTATGGATATTAAAATCACTAAGAAGGATAAATGTTTTAGCCTATTATGTTATTTTCTAGAATCCTGGGATAGCTTAGCCATGGTTATAGGGAGAAATTCAACTACATTAGTGTTAGAAGATGTGGTTGCGTCTCTACTACCACAAGAAATGAGAAGGAAGAACATGGAAGGATCGACCAAAGATGCATTAGTGGTGAGAGGTCGACTAATTGACAGAGATAAAGGAAAATTCTAAGGTAGAAATTCTAAGTTGAAGGGTAGATCTAAATCCCCTGTTTAGTCGACCGGAAGATGATGGAAATGTGGTAAAGCTAGGAATTACAAAAGGGACTACAAGTCGAAGTAAATGGAAGTCAATACATGATACGATGATAAGTATTCGACTGAGAGAAAGATGATTCTAGATAAGGGAGGTGATGTGCACATGGATTCGACCAATACAATGTCAGATGAAGATATTTGGTTGATTGACTCAGGAAAATCCTATCATATGACACCACATAGAGAATGGTTTTGTGAATATGAAAAATATGAAGGAGGATATGTGTTCATGGGGAATGACTCGACAACCAAAATTTTCAGATGAGGAAGAGTTTGACTGATATTGCAGGGTGGGAGGAAGAGAACCCTTCCAGGTGTGCTACACATTCTGGGTTTGGAAAGAAACCTGATATATTTTAGCAAGATGAGTGATATAGGGGTTCACATTCTATTCCAGAAGGATACATGCAAGATGGTCAGAGGTGCGATGGTATTAATGAAAGGAGTTCGGATTGGAAACCTATAAAATTTATTAGGAAATGTCGACTCGACTAGATGCAACAACATCACTTTTCTTGAATTCAACTCAACTTCAACTCGACTTGACTCGACTTGACTTGGGCTGAGTTGATTCAAATTGACTTGAAAAGTCATCATAAAGTCAACCTGACCATGCTATGACATGAGAGGATGGGACGTATTGGAGAAAAAATAATTCAATCTATGCATAACAAAGGTATGTTCGATGATTTTCCTGAATCTAATTTAAATGTTGACTTTTGTGAACATTGTGTATATGGAAAACAAAGTCGGGTGAGGATCCCATCTGGAGAGACAAGGGAAAAGGGGATTCTAGAGTTGGTTCATAGTGATGTGTTTGGCCATGTTTTAGTGCCTTCTCCTAGTGGATCCCTATATTATGTCTCCTTCATAGATGATTTTTCCAGGAAGACATGGATATTTTTCCCGAGGAAGAAAGCATAGGTTTTTGAGAAATTCAAAGAGTTTAAATCTCTTGTAGAAAAACATACATACAATAAGATTAAGGTGTTGAGAACTGACAATGGTGGTGAATTTTTTGGAAAGGAATTTTATTAGTTCTGTAAGCAGTGTGGCATAGTACACAAAAATACCACACCATATACCCCACAAAAAATGGAGTTTCTTAGAGAGTGAACAGAACATTGATGGAGAAGAAAAGGAGCATGCTCAATGGTATTGGGATTGCACAAGAATTCTAGGTGGAGGAAGTAGACACTTTAAAATACCTAGTGAATATATCTCCTTCATAATCGGTAGTCGATACAACTCCACATGAGGTATGGTCTGGTAAGAAGCCTTCAGTTTTATATCTCAAAGTATTTGACTGTGATGCATTTGTACATGTTCCCAAGGAAAAGGGGAGAAAGCTGGAAAAGAAGGACATAAAGTGTATTTCATTGGATACAAATAAAGAATGAAAGGATATAAGCTATGGGATCCTGCATCAAGGAAAATAATGTATAGTCAAGATGTGGTCTTCAGAGAAGTCGGAAGGAAGTATGATCCCGAAAAAATGGTTTAAACAAAGAATAATCCAGAGAAGGTGTGGTTTTAACCGAGGAACAAAGAAGATGATTCAGATGAGTCAAATGAATCAGAAGAAGAGGTGGAACAACTGACCCTAGTTGTAAAGAGGTCAAAATGAGTAAGAAAATCAGTAGAAAGGTATATTTTTCTCGACTTTCATTTTGAATTTTTGTTAACTGCCACTGATGATGAGCCTAATTAGGTCAAGGAGGCAGACGACTCACTAGAGGGAAAACTTTGGAAGGACGCCATGGTCGAATAGATGGAATCCTTTCACAAGAATGAGACGTGGGAATTAGTCGAATTACCTAGTGTAAGAAATCATGTTAATAGAAAATGGGTATTCAATAATAAGATAAACACAGAAGGTCAAGTCGATAAATTCAAAGTTTGACTGGTAGTGAAAGGATATTCCCAAGTCAAAGGAGTCAACTTCGATGAGATTTGTTCCCTTGTTGAAAAATTAACTTCCATTAGAGTACTAATGTCTATGGATGCAATATTTGATATGGAAATAGAACATATGGATGTAAAGACAACGTTCCTACATGGGGACTTGGAAGAATAAATCTACATGAAACAAGTTGAAGGATTTGTAGTAAAGGGACAAAAATATTTGGTGTGCAAATTGAAAAGATCCCTTTATGGTCTAAATAAATCACTAAGGATGTGGTACCAAAAGTTTGACATACATCCTTAGTTTGGAGTTTGTGAGAAGAAAATATGATCACGACATATATTCCAAAGAAGAATGTGGGAATTTCATATATGTAACATTGTATGTCTATGACATGTTGCTGATTGGAAACAACATGAACACAATAAAGGAGCTGGAGAAGAAACTATCCTTTAAGTTTGACATGAAGGATCTTGATGCAACAAACTTCATTATGGGAATGGATATCAAGAGAGATTGAGTAGATATAAGTCTCTTGTTGAACCAGAAGAAGTATAGTGAAATAGACTTGAAACATTTCAACATGCAGGATTGAAAACTTGTGAAGGTGCCAATTCCTGTGGGAGAAAGACTAACTACTGAAAAATGCCCAAGGAAATAGGAGGAAATAGAGGACATGGAACATGTTCCCTATGCAAGATTTTTTGGTAGTCTATTGTATGAGATGGTATGCACTCAACCATACATTTCCCATGCTATGGGAGTGTTGAGTAGATATATGTTGACACCTGGGAAGGAGCACTGGAAAACTATCAAGAGAGCATTCAAGTATCTATGTGGCACAAAATTCTACGCTATATGCTACCAAGGAAAATATGGAGATGACAGTAAAGTAAATGTACATGTATTTATCGATGTCTATTAGGATGGAAAGATGGATCGATGAAGGTCAACCAATGAATATGTGTTCAATATGTTCGGTGGAGCAATCAACTGGATGAGTAAGTGACAAACGGTCGTAGCCTTGTAAAAAGAAAAATTGAATACATGGAAGACACTCATGGAAGTAAAGAATAAGTATGGCCACAAAGGTTGTATTTAGGAATCAGGTTTAAGAAAAAATCTATGAAGATAAGTTGTGGCAATCAAAGCGCAATATTCCTGGAAAAGAACCCAACTTATCATTCTAAGACTAAGCATATTTATTTACAATACCATTTCATGAGAGACATGGTGGAAAGAAACAAGGTATTTCTGGAGAAAGTAGACACTTTGAAAATCATAGAATGATATTTGACCAAGCTTGTGAGTGTTTTGAAGTTCTCTTGGTGCAGAGAGGGAATGTGCATTGTTTCCCTGGGTCTGTGAATGAGAGTTTAGAGATATCCCAGTTTTAGAAAAGAAAACAACAAGTGGGAGAATGTTGGGTTGTTATATTCTTTTCAATGAGAGTCTATTCAAGGTGGATCCACTGATAGTCGAATTTGAATATATCGACAACAAGTCAAAGGTTGAGGTGGTTTGACCGAGTAAAGTCAAAGTTGAAGATATCGACAATAAGTCAAAGGTCGAGGTGGTTTGACTGAGTAAAGTCAAAGTTGAAGATATTAAAAATAAGTTTAAGAGGTCGATAGGAGGGCGTAAGGAAATATACTAAAGACCAAATAAAGGCCAACTTGTAGTCGACTATTAATCTGACTTGGTGGTTGATTGTAATAGAATCCCAAGATTCATGATATTTGTAGCCAATGATATGCATGGATCTGTAACCATTTTTTGGTTCTTTTATTTAGGTTTTTTCCTACTATAAATCCTATAAAAAAGGCATGTTGTAATTATGTAAAGGCTAATCAATAATCATAGAATATTCAATGTTTAGAGGTTGTTGGTCATGGAGATGTAATCCAAATTGGATACAAGGTTGTTCTTGTGTAAAGAACGAAGGTATGATGTCAATTGTGTCTTAGGTGTAGACCAAGGTTAGGCCTGTAACCTTTTATTCTGAATGAATAAGACAACACGGGAGAAAGAAACTCAAGGAATGTGGTTTTACTATTTTGGTTTTCAGGGTAAAATATCTGTGTACTATGTGCTTTCTTTGTCATTTAATTTCTTGTTTAAATATTTCTCCCTCTCTTCTACTAGGTTTAGTGTGGAAGTGTTCCTCATTTCCTAATAATTCCTTGCTATGATTAGACATATAACTTGTTGAATTATGTGTCCCTTGTTTTCCTTTACAATTTATAGTTTGCAAGTCCATTCTTTGTGATGAATTGAGAAATTTCTATCATTTGTGCTAGACTTGTAGTTTAATTGTAGATTTCTTTTCATATTTAGATCATGGGTGTTGGAAGTTAAGTTCTAATTCCAAATCTAGAAAGACTGCATGATTTCCATGTGTTGTTATTACATGCGTAGCCAAAATTGGACTTAAAAGTAAAATCCCTAGTTCAGATTTAAAGAACTACTTTGTTGTTTGAATAGTCATGCATTTTCCTAGATTTACTTTTAATTTTCAAACTAAGAATTGTTAGCACATAGGATGTGTAGTGGTAAAAAAAAATTAAGTTTCTAGGTTTGAGTCATAGGGTCTTTTAATTTTTAGGTTTTGATTCATGTCTTATGTCAATAAATCATGTTTGGTTCTTCCATGAGAAAATAAATTTGACCTTAGTCTATGTAAGAGTCTTGGTGTCATGATAGTGTTCATCATCATAAAATAAATAGGGGTCAACATTGGTCACACCCTTGGTATTAAACTTATCATTATCACGTGTCTTGTCTCAAAGGGATGTACAAAAGGTTCCTTATGTCATTTTCAACCGTTTGAGGGTCAAATCAAGTGTCAAGTCTACTTGCTGCAAACTCACCTGAAAGTTTGTAGTGTATCAAGAAAGTACCTCATTCACTAATCACACATCATTATACCTTGGAAATGTGTCAAGGGATATCTCATTGTTTCTAGTGCCATTAATGCATCCTGTTCTTTAGGTTGGTTTCAAGAACAGGTTTATCGATTTGAATGAAGATCATTTCCATTAGTTTGAAATATGGTGCTATGAACTGGTTGTAGCCAATGAAAGTGGATTGAGTGCTTCCAACAAAATCCCATTCTAGTTCGTGAGACACCAACTAAAGTTTCAAATATTCTAGTTACCTCTTTTTGTGATTGTGCGTTGTCTGAAGGTTGATTGTACTAGATATAGTTGTTGTCATTTTTTTGTGTTCCAAACTATTTGCACTTATAAAAGCCTACAGTATTGGTATCTTGAACCTTTACAATCTACAAGTTTATTATGTTATACCAAAAATATCAATTTGCAACTACTTCTTGCAGCAATAACCTTATCCAATACATTTTTTGATCTTGCTACAAATTGTGCCCTATGAAATTGTGTTGAAAATCCTCTACTTTCTTACTAGACCAAACCCTCCTCGATTATGCTTCACTTAGGTATAATTTTTTAACTTTTCAAATTCATTTTCCTCTTCATACATGTGAAGTTTTGCAAACCTGTCATAAAAACTAGTCCAAATTGTGCACTGTGAACTTGCGCTGTGAACCCTCTATTTTACACAGAGTTGATACACTTTTTCTCTAACTGTAGCCTCATCCAATTTGGGATTCTGTTATTTTCTTCTCACATCCTACTTGCAGCCTGTTCGTCCTCACATTATTGTTGTGCATGAATATTTTATTCAAGTAAACCCTAAGTTGTGCCATTTCTATCAAAAACCCTAATTTTTTTGTTTTTATCATATATCTGATAACAAATTGTTATAAGAGGGTAAATGAGGTTTTCAGAAGATTCATCATGGAAAATAAACAAGGTAAGAAGGTTCGCAAAGGGGAATAGATTGTGAGGGATGAGCCACATGACATGCAACATATCAATTCTGAACCATTTTCAAGGCGGCATTCCAGAGGGTGGGTTGCCTAAATATTTTTTAGAAAATTCAAAGAGGACATCTTGAGGTAGCTAAATAGTTTATGCTCAATTTCAATGGGAAAAAGACTAAGGTGGGGGCACTGGAGTATGAATTTTCTAAGAAATATATTTCTATAGCCTCAGAGATACTTGATTGTGGTGAGAAGTGGTTTAAAGCCATGTATTTGAATTATTCTTTGTCCAAGGAATTCCTAAAACAAGGAGAAAACCTATCCAAGGGAGTGCCAAGAAGTCACATGCTAGAGTATTTTGACAAAATTCTCAGAGTTATTCAGAGGTACTTCACTTGTGAAGGAAGGTTCAATATGGTTTATCAATACCATATCATATTTCTACTACACTTTACTGGGAAAGAGTCCATGCAGCTTCCCTTTTATCTTTTCAGGAGTATTGGAAATATGTCATATAGGGTCCAAGATAAATCTAAGCAAGTGGATACCAGTGTTTTTCACTCTAGTTTATTCAAGATGCTAGTATTGGAAGAGTTAAAGAAGACCAATACTAACTAGGAGGTTTTCCTAGCTGCTATTGATTAAGGTTGGTTGTCATTGATATCAACCCTTGAAGAAAGACCTGTAGCACAAAGGTTTGGGTAATGGACCCAATAGTGTTTGATGTAAATATGACTCATTATTTTTTTTTCATGGTTGATAAGAAGTAAATATGGATGAACTCCAAAGTGGTCCCCTTATGGTGAAAGCCCTCACGGGAAGACGCTTTGTGGAGTAAGAGAACCCATGCTTAATTATGGAATAATGAGATGAAGGAAAGTGAATTTGTCAGGGAAAATATCCTAGATGGATAATTCTTGTCATGACATTTCCAGTGGTATGTGGAACGTCACATAATTTCTCATGGTTAGAGAGTTATGGCCATGAGAAGTTGAAGACCCCAGGTTTGGGTAATGGACCCAAGTTTGTTTGATGGGTAACGGTATGAGTTATGATATATTTTCAGATAATACTATTCTATATGGATAGTACATGTCATGCCATTTCT
>ML777996.1:1159831-1180442 GCA_009831015.1 Picea engelmannii | reverse complement strand
TACAAAATAAATTATTTCAATAATAATTTTAATGGAGAAATTAGAAGTGGACCCAACCCTAAAATAAGGAAAGTGGGGCCAAGTGACCTAGAATATATTTTTAAGGAAGCTACTTGGAGAGTATAAATAAGAGGCAAGGCTCTATCATTTGAATCACACTTGAGCATATTGAATATCTATAGGTGTCTGAGGTATAAAAATGATATCTAAGCCGAAATTCTAAGGAAAGTGAAGAAAAGTAGGCCAAAATGCAAGGAAGGATAAATTCTTTTGATGGTGCTTTCTAAGGTATGTTATTTTCAGGTCATCTCACCATTTTTGCTATAGATTTTTTTATATAGTGATTCGGATCCTGAAATTTCTATGCCAGTGAGAAAACATATCCAAGTATATATGGTTAAAAATTTATCTTGTGGGTCGTTTTATTTTGGGAGTTACACTCTGTGGAAAATAGGGTTTGTGGCCAGTCTTGAAACTAATCAAAATCAGGTGTTTCGGGTAAAAATGTCATAACTTATTCATAAAAGATCCAAATTCAGTGAGACCAAATGTGTTGGTTAGGTTACAGTCTTTAGTATTCTATGTAATAGTTTTATATCATTCCATCAAATATTTTGTGCGGGGCATGCTCTACAAGGTCGCTCTCTAGAATAAGCAAGAATTCAGCAAGGTATGCCATTTTTTCTATAACTCCTTTTCTGAGAGGTTCCAAGTAGTTCCACTTGGAGAAATTGCATAAAACACACTAAAGAACATTTTGTGTCAGTTTTATATCTTTATACATTACAGGTTCAAAGTTATGATTACTTCAAGTTAGGGTTGTTGACTAATCCAAAACTAGGCATGTGAGACTAAAGAAAATTTTGATGAAAATGCTAGTCTCTTGTTTTTAAAGTTAAGGAAGGTTTGTAGGGATGTGATCATATACACAAGGTCTATTATAAATATACAAATCATATTTGGATGATGAAATTGATAAGGGCTTTTGATGTTGGTACATATTGATGAGTCATAGTTGATGAGTAGTTGACACATGATTGGTACATACTGTTAGAATTTAGAAGATGGTGTGCTCGTTTTACCATTGAAGATACCTTTGTCACCCAACCATAGGCTGAAGCCTCCCTCTGATCACCTTAACCTTGACTGATAATTCCTCCGGAAGCAAACCCTAGGCTAGATAGCCAAACAAAGAGTAGTGCATCAATCCCCAAGGATAGTGCATCACAAAAAGTTGATCAGATGTTCCAAACCCTAGCCAAGAGATATTCAAGACAAAACTGAGATCTTTCTACTGCTACATCTGCACCAGCTCTTCCTCCAAACCTGCGCACAAGACTACAACTGCAGTGCGCAGCAAACTGCAGAACTGCAATTCTGAGATGTGACAAATGAGAACTGGTGCCCTGTATTTATAGTAATCCTACTAGTTTGCTGGGGCTGACTTCTCCTTATGGGTATGTGTCTGTTCAGTATATTATTATTAATTCTGGTTGACTTCTTCTCTTGGAGGCTAATAGCCTAATATAAAGTATCTTCTTGAGCCGACAAGGCTTCTAGGGTTATTATCCAATTCATTAGGGTTTTACTTGCTTCCCGGAGTCTTATATTCTCATCAGGTTCACACGTGGGGGTAAATACCTCCCGCAGCTACCATAATATTAACCCTCCCTCCTAGATAGAGAGGTATTTACAAGTAATGGACTTGAGCACAAAATATACCATTTACCCGGTAGCATCAATATAGTCATCTAGACTATTTCATAACTAGATCATGAGCATCACCATCATCATCAACGACATCATCTCTCGAAACCATACTTCTTTTGAGTAGTTAGATATGATGTTGGATAAGTCACTCTCACCATAGAGTGATACAAGAGGAGTAAAATCTTTGAACTGTTTTCCGTCTGGAAAATCTCTCTTCATCATTCATTTGAATGATCATTATCTCCAATAAACTGTTGATAGTCTTCAAGGAAATTAGAACAAGGATAGAACACACCTGTGTCTATTCATAGTAGTACATAACTACAATCCAATGGTTCACTGCCACATCAAGTAATACATAAGTACATTATCAGCAACGTATGGTTGCGAACGGTGAAACATATTCACCACAATAGTCCTCATCTACTGTCATATAGTCTTCATAACAAACATCTAAGAGCATCCTGCATAGAAACAATGTTATGATAAAAACTGTATCATTTGGGCCAATATTTCACTCACGTCTATGAGATCTGAAAGAGTGTCTGCACTCAGTATAGAATATCAACAATAATTATCTGGGCCAATCTTTCACTCACGTCTGTGAGATATGAAATAATTTATGCCCTCAATATAGAATATCAACAATGGGCTATCTGCCCCATTCTTCTCAACCAAGGAAGAAGGATTATTTCTGATTTCTAAACCTGGACCATTTCTCACCCTGGGCCATTCATCCAACACTAAACAAAGTGTAACCTGGAGAGAATGAGTCTTCCCTCGAGAAATGTTTGGACCATTCCTTACCCTGGGCCATTCCTCCGACACTAAACAAAGTGTAACCTAGAGGGAATGAGTCTGCTCTAAGGAATGACTGTCCTGGACTATTCCCCACCCTGGGCCATTCTTCCGACACTAAACAAAGTGTAACCTAGAGAGAATGAGTCTACCCTCGAGGAATAACTATCCCTGATTGTTGAGCCTGGACTATTCCCCACTCTAGGCCATTCCTCTAACACTAAACAAAGTGTAACCTGGAGAGAATGAATCTACCCTCTAGGAATAACTGTCCGGACCATTCCCCAGCCTGGGCCATTCCTCCGACACTAAAGTGTAACCTGGAGAGAATGTATAACCCTCAAGGAATGTCTGTCCTACATCAACCTTCAAAACGGACGATTCTTCAAAACTTCTCACAACTGTGAACTTCGAAAGAATGACTGCCCGGCAAGGCAGACCATTCTACTTGACCACTACTCAGAGTAACTGCCAAGAAGAATGACTGTCCTAGACCACTCCCCATAATGGGAAGTCGCTATATATGATACATAAACAATCAGTCTGCCTCCCATGTTAACTACAATGGGAGGTCACTGTCCGTCAGAAATCTCAATCCACTTTCCGAACAGGAAAGCATCTGTCCAATCTGGACTATTTTTCAATAAATAATATTTTCAATGCTTCCTCCTAACTAGAGAGTTATTTCAATCACAAAAATAAATGTTTGCGTACCTTCTTCTAGTTTGGAGAGTCTTCCTTTCCAGTTAATAGAGTTATTTCCATGAGCTCTAGCTTGAGTATGCAAGTCTTTTCGTCTTGGATAGAGGCTTTACCAAAATGTATGCTTATCTACTCATCTATGGAGATATGTATTGGAGAAATCATTTTCTTCTTTCTGGACATCATCATGGGTAGTGTAATGCTTGTACTATAGTCTGGAACATTGTGAAGGCTTCATGTAGATCTGAATAATAGAGTATATCATAGTTGGAGAACTGGAACATATCCATGTGGCACTTCTTCTTTCATCATGAGATATGATCTTCTGAGTAGTCATCTTGATGTTATAGGAAATCTTCACCACACTTCTGTTGTGCACTAGAGGTTCTCCGCCAAGTTGTCTTCTTCTTATCTGCATACAAGAGTATCTTTTTGGTATGCCTCAAAGTTTTGAGATTTCTCTTCATATGTTCTTTATTCAATTTCTCTGGAGAACATTCTTTGCATTTGTCTGATGTAGAATTCTGACTCATGGATGTTGTGGATAATATAATGTCTTATATAGAGATAAGTCTGGTGTACTGGAACAAGCAGTCATCATAGTATTCTCCCTCCATCTGAGAGAACCTCTGGTTCTAGATCCCGCAAATGCTTTTATTCATAAGTCTTTTGTACATTGTTATTCAACACGACTTTCAATTCTTCTGCTTGATTTCTTTTTAGTGAGTTCATATTAGGCTGGCAATCTTGATACAATGACTGGTTGTTCTAGATTTTATTTCTTTCATGTTCTTCTTCATGTTTTTCTTTTACTTTTGGGTCCATGGAGTTTCTTATAGATTGCATGCCCTAGATATTCCACTTCTTACCTTCATCATCGGTTCACGGATTTGGATGGACAACCAGGAATACTTTAAGGCTACTCTTCGAAAAAGGTCTTCTTATGCAGTTGAGATGAACACGTACTGTCTTTCATGGTTGTTACCATGGATATATACATTTCATCATCTTCAATGGATTATAGTATTAGCTCCCTCCTGATCCTTGCTTCATGTATAAGTGCATATAATCTGCTTCCTTTGTCTGACTGAGTCCATGCTTCCATATGCATCCTTATTATCTTCTACAATATATAATTGGCTCTCTTGTCTAATAGAATCCACGCTTCCGTCTTAGTTGTCGTTATAAGTCTTTATCCAATTTCTCTTGATGTCTGACTTCTAAGTCTCTTCAGGATTGATTCTGATTTTGGCTTATCTTGTAATAACTTTCACATGATATATTTCATTCTTTCATGTGTAATATCTAATGATATTCGTTCTTATATTGTTGTTCTTCCATAGGTATAGTTCTTCTTGAAACACATTATCTTCCAAGAGATAGATATACAAGATATGTACAAGGACGATGCAAGCAAGATATGTACAAGAAAATAAGAAGAGTGTTTTTACCTTTTAGTAGAAGAAGTCTCTTCCATCCTGCTTAGTCTTCTTTGCAGGTTCCTTTCTTCGGCAATCGATGCTTCGTGTTTCTCCTTCCTTTTATTTAGCTCGGGACACTGATTCCTGTAGTGACCGTACTTTTGAAAGTTGAAGCACTATATTTCTGAAATGTCTTTTCTTTGTTTTGGCTTCCTTCTTGAATCAAACCTTTTTTTTTTTGTCCCTAAAGTTCTTAAATCTTTCTGTGAAGGCTTGATCATCATACTTCTTTTGTGGTTTCTCTTTTGCATTAATCCTTGATTCTTCTTGAGCACATCAAGTCCAAAGTTCTTCAAATGTCGGGTACTCCTTTCTTGTGTTCATGCTTGCGGCAAATGCATCCCATGTCTTGGGAAGACCATTGAGTACTATGTTCACCAATTCCTTTTCTAAAGTGATCTCTTCAATAGATTTTAGTTGATCTCTTAGCTAGGAGATCCTTACAAAGTATGATGTTATGTTGTCGTCATCATTCATCTTCATGTCACAGAGCTCATTCTTCAGACTCATAACTTGTCCAATGTTTCTGACTAAGAAGAGATTTGTTAGGGCATCGTACATCTTCTTTGATGAGTCAAGATGGGAGATGTAGGGTATCAAGTGGTCTTTTATGGAATCCACTATGATACTCATGGCATTGATGTCAACATCTTTGAACTTCTCCATAGCTGCAACGTTCTGCGGTTCCTTCTCTTCTCCTTCTTTAAACTCTGGCTTCACGATCTCTCCTTTCACAATATTCAACACTTTATTATTAGCAAGGATGAGGTCAATCCTTGTCTTCCATGCTCTGAAGTTAGAGGCTCCATCTATATTTTTCTCAGACTTCATAGAGTTCGTCATGGCTTGCTTGACTTGGTCAAACCCTAGATTTGACCAGAAATCCAAACTTCACGTCTTGGCCTTCTGAGAGTACCAAGATATGTGTTGGGCTAGGGCGCACTGATCTATCCAGAGATTAGGTCAATATCGTCACTTAAGGTGCCTCGACAAGAGGTTTAGGGTTTCTACAACTGCTTTTGTTGGTAACCCTAGCTGGAGTGCTTTTGGAAACTGCTCCTGCTAGTAACCCTAGCAGCAGTATCTCAACGAGCTCAATATCTAGCGGCTATGTTTCCTTCCAGCGTTTTAGACTGACTGAAGGGGTGTGGGCCCATAACCTATTATAATTTAGAAGATGGTGTGCTCATTTTACCATTGATGGTACCTTCTTCACTCAACCATAGGCTGAAGCCTCCCTTCGAGCACCTTAACCTTGACCGAGAATTCCTCCAGAAGCAAACCCTAGGCTAGATAGCCAAACAAAGAGTAGTGCATCAATCCCCAAGGATAGTTCATCACAAAAATCTGATTAGATGTTCCAAACCCAAGCCAAGAGATATTCAAGCCAAAACTGAGATCTTACTGCTGCTACAGATGCACCAGCTCTTCCTCCAAACCTGCGCACAAGACTGCAACTGCAGTGTGCACCAAACTGCAGAACTGCAATTCTGAGATGTGACAAATGAGAACTGGCACCCTGTATTTATAGTAATCCTACCAGTTTGCTGGGGCCGACTTCTCCTTCTAGGTATGTGTCTGTTCAGTATATTATTATTAATTCTGGTCGACTTCTTATCTTGGAGGATAATAGCCTAATATAAATTATCTTCTTGAGCCAACAAGGCTTCTAGGGTTATTAGCCAATTCATTAGGGTTTCTCTTGCTTCTCGGAGTCTTGTATTCTCGTCAGGTTCACACGTGGGGGTAAATACCTCCCGAAGCTACCATAATATTAACACATACTTGTCACATGGTTGGATTCACTTGTTTATGGTACATATTGATTACAGATTGGTGCATGGTTGATGCACTTATTTGTGGTACAAGTTGATTACAAGTTGAGGTACAGGTTGATGCATGGTTCAGATTTATTGGTATAGGTTTACAGTGGTATATTTCACAGTGATAGTGTGAAAGTGGTTCCATCATTCTACTTCTACTTTAGGGTGGCAGGATAGGGCAAGGATAGGTGGTTGTATCCAACTTCCAGTTGTAGCTGGAGAACATTGGGGGTTGTAGCCTCCTTTTGGTTGTAGCCAGAGATTTGGGTAGTTGGAGCTTCCCTCGGGTTTTAGCCTGAGAAACTAGGGGGTTGGAGCCTCCTTCCAGTTGCAACTGGAAAACAAAGGAAGTTGGTGCTTCCAATTAATGTGATTCTTCAATACATATAAGAAAAATAATTTCATGGTTTCGTCTCGATTTGGGTTTCCATGTAAAACACTGGTGTACTATGTATGTGTGTGATTGTTTATTTATTACTGCTCATTATTGGATAATAATTCTACATTGATATAACATTTGAAGAAAAAGGATTATAATTACGCTATTACTGATACACCCCCCTCTCAGTAATCCAACAACTGCATCATATTTTCATCCAAATGTTTCTCACACACCACATTCCAAAAGACAAACACCTAGTCCTGTTGAGAAAACTTTGCACTAATAGTCAAGCAAAAGGAGGAAGATGACCAGAAGTGATAAATCCATTTAGATTACCAATAAAACAGTTAAAGTTGGTCCCTCACAACCTCCTTAGAAAGAAGTTTCTCATGTGGTAGAACCTACACCTATGGATATATCATCAAGTAAAATAATGAGTTTGAAGGGTAAAAAACTTGTCTTTTCCCCACCCGTTTCTGTAGAAACAGTCAAGCCTAGAAGACCTTTCACCAAATCAAAAACTAAGCAACATATTCTTGTGGAAGAGGGTATAACAGAAGCCTCAACTCAGCAAAATGATAAATCTCAGCCTTCCAAGTAGACAATAGAGATTATTGATATAAAAATTCCTCCTCATGAAAGTAATCCTACTTTCAAAATACTCAGGAGGCAACTTAAGGATACCAGAGCTGAAAATGACAAATTGAAGAAGGAAAATTTGTACGCCCGAATCAAGCTGAAGGATATGTTATATTTATATGAGAAAACTATTGATAAATCAAGATACTTGGCTAAGAGGTCTCTATCCCTGCATAGGCATCTTAAGAATGTGTATAGAGAGAAAAGAGATTGTCAAGTTGAGATCAGGAGATTGAAATCATAATTACAACCCTTCAAAGAGCAGGTAGAAAAAAGGAATCAGGATATA
Organism: Picea engelmannii; assembly: GCA_009831015.1. Lineage (NCBI taxonomy): Eukaryota > Viridiplantae > Streptophyta > Pinopsida > Pinales > Pinaceae > Picea > Picea engelmannii. Next base: position 1,172,618 of record ML777996.1, on the reverse strand, counting down.
TTATCTAGTGTGGCTACTAGAAAGAGTACCAGGAAAATATGAATACATGATATTATTTTTACATCAACATAATTTTTTCCATGGTTCACATTTTTACACATACTTATAACCTGAGTAATGATTCTTGCCTTGAGTTGAGGTTACCAAATTCATATGATTTTTCCAAAGGTTAATTCATGTTTTAGAAGTTTGTAGCAAGCTCTGGAAGGGTTTTCCCAACTTCTTGTGCAATTTTTAAAAAGTTTGAATCATTTTGGAGGTAAAAAGGAACCTACAAGAAAGTTCATAGCATGTGACCTCAAAGGCACTGCGAACTGGTTGTGTTAGGACAGTCTATAGTGCAAGTGTTGTGAACTGGGTGTCACAAAGATTTTGAGCTGATAAGGACTGCCAGGTGTCAGGTTGATCTTGGATAAGCTTTTTAAATATATGTTGTGCATCAACGCCCACCTTTCTCAAGGATCTTCCTATAGTAAAACCACATGCATCAAGTTGTCAGTAGTTGTTTTTAATGATGCCAACATTTTCCTTGAATATAACATTTTGGTTACATTTATGTTGTGTAGCTAGTGCCACATATTTCTTAGGCATAGAATCTTATATAGTATCTAGGTGGTGAATTGTAGATATATTTTTGGATATTTTGTTATTTAATATGCATTGTAACTCTATGAGAAGGTTTGAATGGTTAGATAGTGAGGCTCCTATCTTTAGTTTCAAACTATAATAGGGTTTCATGATGTATGTATTAGACTCAATAATATTTAATATTGAATGATCAATTTCCTTTCCTACTGTCACATTTATTTGTATCTCACTTTGATGTTAGTTTCTGGTGAAGGATTCATCATTATGCTTGTTCCTTACTACATTAAATGATTTATTGTTGGTAATTCATGCAAGTATGATCAAAGTGTTTTATTTTGTTGGTTAGGAGGTTCTTATTCAATGATATTTCTTCTTTATGTATTTTAGAAGTACTTCATGTAACTTGATTCATGTATTTCATTTTCCATGCTATTTTTTCTATCTTCCAATTGATATCTCTAAACACTGATTTGAAGCTATTCACAACCTTGCTTTTTGGTGTGTATTTCATGGAGGTTTTATGTTGATATCATAACTGAGTATCACACCCATTTTCTACACATTGAAAACATTATTATTCACATTATGATGGGTATTAGGCTTACATATACAACATTCTAGGTGTGACTTCTAGTGCTAACATTTTTGGCGTCGTTGTCGGGGAGACGAATTGAAGATCTTTCCTTGGGTTGAACGACAAGGATATTACTGATTTTGTTGGTCTACATAAATCAGTAAACCTAAATAGAACGAGTGCACCTAGTGACTCCAAAGTCCATATGTGGCTCCCAAGAGAAGGAATACAAGGGATAACCCACAATCACCTCTGGTTACAACTGAACCCGATCCAAAAAAAATCATAAGGGAAAATCTTTGCAAGGAGCTTCCTCTTCTAAATTTGCAGGTATTTCTAGAGACCTACCTGACTCTGTTTTCCATACACCAGTTTCTTTTTATGATGTTTTTCATTTACCTATAACTGAAACTCCTGTAAAGTCATAATTAGAAGATTTTCTTCTTGAATACATAACGTTTTCTCCTGACTTGAAAGAATAAGACTTAGAAAGATTTGATTTTCTTGCATCTCCTGAAATTTTAAAGTGGTTTAGACTTGAAAGTTTGGAATATTTCCCTTTATTAGGTTCTCCAAATCCTAATTCATTTAAATTTCCTGTAACGAAAGCAGAAGGAACCTCAATTTCTGTTGAAATCTCCTCAGCTCTACCCAAGTCCAAGCCAGATTCTATTAAATATGAATCTTCCTTATACTCCTCCTTTTTCAAAACCTACTATTATATAGATTGCATTTTCACCTGTTAAATAACCTCCTACTTCTTGTAAGAGTCATAGTCCTCCTTTTCCAAATCAAATGGAAAGAGTTAATCCTCCTCAAAACAGAATGGATTCCATTGTGGCTGCTAGGTATGCACCATTAGTGATTCCATAGCCCATGAATTCTCTCCCAGTAGGAGATTTCCTTAAGTACAAGCCTAAATTTACTGGAGAGGAAGATATCATTGCAGAAGAACATCTTGCTTCTTTTTACATTATGTAGATAATTTGAATATTGAAAATGAAGATGTCTGGATGAGAGTCATTTTGCAAAGTCTAGATGGAGAAGCCCATACGTGGTTTAGAAGTTTACATCCTAGATAAACAAATAAAATTGAGGCCCTAGATGATGCCTTTTTAAGGCATTGGGGTGACAAAAAATACTTCTTATATTACATTACAAAATTTGGGGCTCTAAAAAGGAAAGAGGGTGAATCGGTGTCATATTTTTCAAAAATATTTAACAAGATGTACAACAAAGTTCCTACTGAGATTAAACCCACTAAAACTTCTGCTAAAATAACTTATGAAAGTTATTTTGACCCAAAATTATATCTATTGTTGAGAGAAATAAGGTCTACAACATTGGCCCATATGTAAGATGTTTCACTAGAGGTTGAATCAAATATACTAGCAGTAGATAAGTTGAGGGGAAAATATCACAGAGATAGAACAAAACAAAAAACAAAATCCTCATCTTCAAATGCTTCAGGGATTGGTCCCAAGATTGATGAATTGACCAAGTTGGTTAAGTCATTATTTGCAGAGATGGAAAGATTAAATCTTGAAGGGAGACAAGATAATAGAAATCCTCAAGATTTTGGAAAGAAAAATAATTTCAAAAGGCCAAATAATACACCTTAAATTCTGCAAAGAGATCATAGAAATAGAGAGGATCAGAAAGTTCAAACTCCTCTACAAAAAAAATTGGTTGATGATGAAGAAGGAAATAATGTGGAGGAATACCGAGAAATTCATTGTTTAGGGGATACAACTGCCTCCCCGCATTTAACCCGGATTTATTATGAAGAGTCTTTAATGTGCAATCAGTTCAATGAGTTAAGTAAAGGAGAAAAAGTCAATGAATCTCAAAACAAGTATAATCTGAGATCCAAACAGAAGGAAGGAAAACCAAGTGCATCTACTTATCCTAAAAATTTAGATACCCCTTCCAAGGATGTGGCTGCACCAAATAAAGAAATGGGAGAACAAAACAATTATCCCATTATCAAGTCTCCTATTCAAGAGATAAAGGAAATCCAAAAAACCCACTCCTATTTTAATTTTGAGAATGAAATCCAGAAAATCAAGATTCATGTCCCACTCCTAGAATTGATGAAAAATGAAGACTTTAAGAAATCTATCTCAAAAATGTTGCAGCCTAAATCTTATCCCCCTTCAACATAATCAATTAACTTGCAGGATGAGAATCCTAAAGTTATATTAGGACCACTAGTAGATGACAAAGATGATTCCTCTCCCCCATTTTACATTCTTTGAATGTGCATGAAATTTTTTTGCACAGTTGTCTTATGGATTCGAGTGCATCCCACAACTTGATGCCTAAGGATGTCATGGATGAATTGGTTCTGGAAATTACTAAAGCATATCATTACTTGTATTATTTTGACTCAATAAAAGTAAAATGTATTGGATTTATTAAATATCTAATTGTCACTCTTTTCCAATTACCCATGAAAATCATAGTCATGAAATTGTAGTTGCAGATGTTCCTCCCAAATTTGGGATGTTGTTTTCTAGATCATGGATCAAGAGGTTAGGAGGGACTTTACAAATGGATCTTTCTTATACTACCATATTAGTCTTTGGGGGTGATCACATGAGACTGTATATAGAAGCTCAATTAGCATATATCATAAGTGATGAGAGAAACCCAACAAACCATCCCATCTATGTTGTTGATACTAATTTAGGGTATAATATTCTTCATCTTAGTGATTTTCCTTAGTCACCATTAGAGATAAAAAATCAATCATCGACAAGATGTGAAATAACTAGATAGGGTGTTCAAATGTGGAAGATGTATTTTGATGGTGCATCTTCCAAGGATAGTATTGGTGCTGTAGTAGTGTTCATTTCTCCCTCCCAGGATGTCACAACCTTGTCCTTCAAGCTTGAATTTGAAACACCAAACAATATTGCAGAATATGAATCCTTAGTTTTTGGAGATGTGGAGCTCATTGTGCATCAATCCAGAAACATCTATCAAACAAAGCATCCTAGACTGAAATCTTATAGGAATGAGGTTTGGGACCTCATTGATAATTTCTTCTCAGCCTTCAACATATCTTTTGTTCCCAGAGAGGATAATACACTGGTTGATTCCTTATTTGTTTCTTCTAGTAATTTAAAATCCCACTACCTCCAAAGCCTAAGTATAATGTTGAGGTGAAATAAAGACTTGCTATACCTGATAATGTCAAGCATTGGAAGGTTTTTGAAGATTATCAAGAAATAAAAAGGCTTTTGGAAACAATGGATGAATTTTCTTCTCTTCATATTGACCCAAATTTAGATGATGATAAAAATATGCATGCTGATAAATTTTTGAACAAGATTGCAGATCACAAAATTGTTCTGCTTCCTAGCAATCACATTCCTAAAGGAATGGTTACTTTGGAAGAAAGTTTGATAACAATGATGTTGTTGTGAAGGTGAGTGGTTCTAAGGAAAATGCAAATCTGATAGAATGTAATCTAGGCACTGAAGAAGAACCCAAATATGTTAAATTTTCTAGTAACTTCTCAGAAATCAAAGGATTGAAGACTTGGAAACTTATGATACTATCACCATTGAGCATAGAATACCTTTGAAATATGATATCAAACCTTTCATACAAAAACTTAGGCAGATTAACCCCATGTTATTTCCTATTATAGAAAAAGAGGTCAAAAAACTACTTGATTCCCAAATAATTATACCTCCAAGGTATTATGATCGGGTAGCTAATTTGGTCCCTGTTATAAAGAAGAATGGTGAGCTCAGGATTTGTGTTGACTTCAGGAACTTAAATAGGTGTTCCAGAAAAGAAAAATACCCCTTACCAAAGATGGAACATATTTTGCAAAGGGTGACATGATAAGTAAGGATTTCAATGATTGATGGGTTTTCAAGACACAATCAAATTTCTATGTTACTAGAGGACATAGAAAAGACAACATTTACCACTCCTTGGGGTAAATTCATGTATGCCAATATGCCATTTGGTCTCATGAATGAAGGGGAAACTTTCCAACGTGTAATGGACATTGCATTTATTTGAGAGAAAGGAAATTTTATGGTTATCTATTTGGATGATATTATAGTTTTTTCCAATAATGATCAAGAGCATTACCAGAATTTTGAGAAGGTGTTTATGAAGTGCAAAAAGTATTGGTTGTCCCTAAATCCAAATAAGTCTCTTTTTTCCATGAAGGAAGGTAAGCTGCTAGGACACATTGTCTCAACTAAATGAGTAAAAAACGACCCAAATAGAGTAGAGGCTATCAAAACCCTTTCTATCCCAAGGTTCAAGAAATAAATTCAATCCTTATTAGGTAAGATAAAAAATTTAAGGAGATTTATATCTAATATTTCCGAGTTAGTGAAATTCATCACTGTCATGCCGAGAAAAGGAAACAAAGTAAAATGGACACCAGAAGCTAGGAGTTCTTTTGAGTAGATAAAACAAGAACTGATTGATGCTCCTCTTTTGATCAGCCCTGATTATTCAAAGGAATTTTTTCTTTTTTCTTTTGCCTCCAATGATACACTAGTTGTTGTCCTTGTTCATAAGAATTCAGATGGAATGGAGTAGCCTATCTCTTTTTTCAGTAGGGCCTTGAGAGATGTTGAAGTCATATATGACATTATGTAGAAACAATCTTATGCTTTAGTCAAAGCTCTTAAGGCTTTCAGGATATATGTTCTTAATTCAAAAATCATTGCTTATGTTCCTTCACGTTCGGTGAAAAAAATTATGATTCAACCTGATATAGATGGGAAAAGAAGTAATTGGATTGCTAATATTTTGGAGTTTTATCTCGAGGTTAAACCCACCAAGATGGTAAAAGGTCATGGTTTGGATAGATTGATATATGAATCCAATTGTAAGGCATTGAGAGTAAATTTTATCAGTACCAACTCTATAAATCAACAATCTGATATTCCTAATAACATCCTGCAAATTAGCTCAAAATTAGACGAATACAGTTGGTACAAGGACATCATCTATTTCCTGCAAAATTTGTGGCCTCCCACTGGACTTGAGAAGACCAAGGTAAGAGCTCTAAAATTTAAAGCAATCAGACATTGTATTGTTGATCATATTTTGTATTGGAAAGATCCTTCGGGGATTGTTGTAAGATGTTTAGACCCAGGAGAGGTAAAACAAATTATGATTTAATTTCATGGGATTTTATGTGGAGGTCACCACTTCTAGAGAACCACAACATACAAGATACTCAAAGTTGGGTATTTATGGCCTAATTTATTCACTGATGTGTGCAAATATCAGGCCTTGCGACAAATGTAAAAAATTATCAAGTAAACAACAACGCAAATCTTTGCCTATGAAACCCATAGTGGTATCTGGCCCTTTCCAACAGTGAGTATTAGACTTTATTGGAGAAATTCATCCATCCTCAAGTGGCCATCACCGTTGGATTCTGACTGCTACTGATTACTTTACCAAATAGATAGAAGACATTCCCACCAGGAATGCAACACACAAATTAATTATAGGTTTCTTGGAAGATATTTTGTCAATTTTTGGTTTCCCAAATAAAATTGTCATTGATAATGCAACAACTTTTAAGGTTGAGCCCTTGGTGAAGTTCTGTGAAACATTTGGTACTCAACTTATCCACTCCACTCCATATTACCCTTAGGGTAATGGATTAGCAGAATCCTCCATGAAAAGATTATTAAATATTATCAGAAAATTGTTGGAAGATAATAAGAATTCATGGGATTCTAAGTTGAAGTTTTCCCTTTGGGAAGACAAAGTAATCACCAAAAGGTCAATTGGAACCACACTATTTCAGTTGGCTTATGGAACTGAAGATGTTTTCCCTGCTCAGTTATCTTTACCAGTGGAAAAATTCTTGAAGATAAAGAAGGGGAACTAGATTACATGATCAGGAGGATGCATCAACTCGTGGAAGTAAAACAAACCATAGAGCAACTTTTTGACAAAGCACAAATTCATCAACAAAAAAACAAAGAAATGTTTGACAAGAAGGTGAAGAAAGAATATTTTTATCTTGGAGACCTGGTACTCAAGTGGAATGCTCAAAGGAAGGATAAGGGGAAAAATGGTAAATTCGAAGCCCTTTGGGTTGGTCCTTTTAAAATATCTGAAGTTTTGCAGAATAATACTTTTAAGTTGCAGAATTTGGAAGACGCTGAAAATTATGGTGGCCCAGTCAATGGGAATTTTCTAAATTTTTTTTTTTTCCTAAAATCCATGAGTGGTTTCATTTCATTGTAAATACCAGTTTATTTTCATTGTAAATACCAGTCTACTTTTTCTAAAACAGTTCTGTTTTCTTTTAATAATGACTCCTTTCCCAATGGATAAGACACTGGAACTGCATGTTCTTGGAGCCTCACGGGGAAGTCTCCATCCCTTATGGATCCATATGTTAGCACATAGGATGTGTAGGGGTCAAAATTGTTTAATTTTCTAGGTTTGATTCATAGGGCCTTTTAATTTTTAGGTTTTGAGTCATGTCTTATGTAAATAAATCATGTTTGGTTCTTCCATGAGCAAATAAATTTGACCTTAGTCCATGTAAGAGTCTTTGTGTCATGATAGTGTTCAGCATCATGAAAGAAATAGGGGTCAACATTGGTCACACCCTTGGTCTTAAAATTATAATTATCATGTTCCTTGTCTCAAAGGGATGTACAAAAGGTTCCTTATGTCATTTTTAACCATTTGAGGGTCAAATCAAGTGTCAAGTCTACTTGCTGCAAACTCACTTGAAAGTTCACAGCGTATCAAGAAAGTACCTCATGAACTAATCACACATCATTATACCTTGGAAACATGTCAAGGGATATCTCATTGTTTTCAGTGCCTTTAATGAATCATGTTCTTTAGGTTGGTTTCAAGAAACATGTCTATCAATTCGAATGAAGTGTGATGCCATTGGTTTGAAATATGGTGCTGCAAATTGGCTATAGCTGATGAAAGTGGATTGAGTGCTTCCAACAAAATCCCAATCTAGTTCGTGAGACACAAACTGAATTTTTAGATATACCAGGTACCTCTTTTTGTGATTGTGTGTTGTCTGAAGGTTGATTATACTAGATACAATTGTTGTCATTTTTCCACACTGCAAACTGTTACATATTACATGTGTTGCAAACTCTTTGCACTTATCAAATCCTACAGTATTGGTATCCTAAACCTTGGAAATATACAAGTTTATTTTGTTATACAAAAAAGATCAATTTGCAACTACTTCTTGTGGAAGTAACCTTATCCACTACATTTTTTTATGATGCTACAAACTGCACACTACGAAGTTCAGTTGTGAACCCTCTATTTTTTAACTATACCAAACCCTCTTTGACTATGCTTCACTTAGGCCTAAGGTTTTAAATTTTCAAATCCATTTTCCTCTTCATACATGTGAATTTTTGAAAACTTGTCATAAAACCTAGTCCAAATTACGTGTTGCAAACTCAACTGTGCATTGTAAACCCTCTGTTTTACACAAAATTGCTACAATTGTTTCCTGACTGCAACCTCCTCCAATTTGGGATTCTATTATTTTATTCTCACCTCCTACTTGTAACATGTTCATCCTCACATTGTTATTGTGCATGGATATCTTATTCAAGTAAACCCTAAGTTGTGCCACTTCTATCAAAAACCCTAATTTTCCTATTTTTATCATATATCTGATAATAAAATGTTATAAGAGGGTAAAGGATGTTTTCAAAACAATCATCATGGACATTCAAAAAGGTAATAAGGTTCCCAAAGGGGGATATATTATCAGGGCTAAGCCACATGACATGCAACTTTTCAATTCTAAACCATTTTCCAAGGAAGCATTTCAGAGGGTGGGTTGCTTGAATTTTTGTGAGAAAATGCAAAGAGGACATCCTGAGGCAGCTAAATAGTTTGCGCTCACTTTCAGTGGGACAAATACTAAGGTGGGGGTACTAGAGTTTGAAGTCTCTGAGAAATCTATTTCTATATCCACAGATATACCTGATTGTGGTGAAAAGTGGTTTAAAGACATGTCTTTTAATTCTTCTTTCTCCAAGGAATTCATAAGACCTGAATATCAAGGAGATAGCCTATCCAAGGGAGTGCCAAGAAGTCACATGATGGAGTATTTTGACAAAATTCTCAAAGTTATTTAGAGGTACTTCTCTTGTGAAGGAAGGTTCAATATGGTTTATCAATACCATATCAGATTGCTACTACACTTTACTGGGAAAGAGTCCATGAACCTTCCCTTTTATCTTTTCAGAAGTATTGGAAAGATGTCAGATAGGGTCCAAGTCAATTCTAAGCAAGTGGATACCAATGATTTTCACTCTGGTTTAATCAAGATGCTATTATTGGAAGAATTGAAGAAGACCAATACTGACTAGGAGGTTTTCCTAGTTGCATCATGTTTTCAGCTAGATGTTGTTCACACACCATACTCCAAAATACAAACACCTACTCCTGTTGAGAATATTGTGCACTCAGATTCAAGTAAAAAGAGGAAGATGACCATAAGTGATAAATCCATTCAGATTACTAATAAAATAGTTGAAGGTGGTCCCTCATAACCTCCTGATAGAGAATTTTCTCTTGTGACAAAACCTCCACCTATGGATATATCGTTAAGTAAAATAAGGAGCCTAAAGGGTAAAAATATTGTCTTTTCCCCACCTATTGTTACAGAAACAGTCAAGCCTAGGAGACCTTTCACACAACCTCTTGATAGAGAATTTTCTCTTATGACAGAACCTCCACCTATGGATATATAGTTAAGTAAAATAAGGAGCCTGAAGGGTAAAAAAATTGTCTTTTCCCCACCTGTTGTTGCAAAAAAAGTCAAGCCTAGAAGACATTTCACCATATCAACAACTAAGCAACATATTATTGTGGAAGAGGGTACAAAATAAGCCTCATATTAGCAAAAGGATAAAGCTCAACCTTTCAAGTAGCCAATAGAGATTATTGATATCAACACTCCTCCTCATGAAAGTAATCCTACTTTCAAAAGGCTCAGGAGGCAACTTAAGGATACAAGAGCTAAAAATGACAAATTGAAGAAGGAAAATCTGGAGACCTGAATCAAGCTGAAGGATATGTTAGATTTATATGAGAAAACTATTGATAAGGAAAGATACTTGGCTAAGAGGTCTCTACCCCTGCATAGGAAGCTTAATAATGAGTATAAACAGAAGAGAGCTTTCCAAGTTGAGATTAGGAGATTGAAAGCATAATTGCAACCTTTCAAAGAGTGGGTAGAAAAAATGAATTTGGATATATTAGCTAGTGCAGTGATCTGAATTTTATGAGAAAAATGAAATGAATACAGATTATTAATAGATTATTAACACAAAATAACAGAGATACAGTAAAACTGGTTTTCTATTCAATAATGAAATAAGATGAAACTGTAAAATGCAGTGGAAACAAGCTTGCTAGAATGGTGGTGACTTATCTCTGAGAAGAGATGTGACAGTTGCACTCATTTGCAAGAAGATGATTACAATTAGGATTTAAAGTCCCTTTTACAATAAATAGGAATGCCAAAAAACCTAGACATCCAAAAACCTAACCCTAGGATATGAAGCGCCAAAAGTCATGTGGGCCCTGTTTGGGTAAGTTAGTACATTAACTTCCCAGGGTCGTAACTTTTGTATACGATCTTTGTTTTAGGTGTATGATAGCCCATTGGAAAGGTATTGTTGAGGAGATTCATTTTGGGGTCTCAATCATTCCATAGGCCATCATTGAGAGTATCTGTCCCGAAAAACCTTCATTTAGTCCCTCAAAATGGCCCCAGAAGTGAAAACTGCTAAAAATAGTAAATTGCCAAAATTGCCAGAAAATTGTTTTGAGCTAGTTGGAAAAGGTGGGTGGCCACGAATATCCATATGGATCATGCGGATACTATGAGTACCTGGAAAAGATGAATACAAGATATTATTTTTACATCGACATCATTTTTTCCATGGTTCACGTTTTTTTCACATACTTATATCCTGAGTAATGATTTTTTTCTTGAGATGAGGTTACCATATTCATATGATTTCTCCAAAGGTTACTTCATGTTTCAGAAGTTTGTAGCAGGATCTGGAAGGGTTTTCCCAGCTTCTTGTGCCAGTTTTAAAATTTTGGAATCATTTTGGAGGTAAAAGGGCACCTACAGGAAAGTTCACAGCACGTGATCTCAAAGGCATTGTGAACTGGTTGTTTTAGGACAATCTATAGAGAAAGTGTTGTGATCTGGGTGCCACGAAGATTTTGAGATGATACAAACTACCATGTGTCAGGTTGATCTCAAATAAGCTTTTTAAAAAGAATTTTCACATCAAGGGCCACACACCTCAAGGATTTCCCTACAATAAAACCACATGCATCAAGTTGTCATTGTTGGAAGATTGTTTGTTGTCATTGATGTCAACCCTAGTCATGGGTTTTGGACCACAAGATTGATGAAGGTATTTGGACATGAAGTAAAATGCACATGTAGATACAACACCCATGGATGGATAGTACACATCATGTTGTTTCCGGTGGTATGTGGCATGTCACATGGATCCTCATGGTTGGGGACAAATGAATTTTTGAAGATGACAAAGTGACTTGAAGAAGGAAGTACATGTAGGCCCTGAAGATAATTAAAGAAAAGAATTACAAAATAAGAAAGTGTCAGGTCAGCCCTAATGTTAAAAGGAAGTGACAGAAATGGTATAAATAAACATCACTATACATTCATTTTGATAGAAGTCAAATTTCAGAGGAAATAAGAAGAAAAGAAGGCCGGATTTCATGGGAGGATGAAGTCTTTTGGTGATGTGTTCTAAGGTATGTTATTTTAATGTCATCTTACCATTTTTTCTATAACTTGTTTTCTAGAACGATTCAGATGGTGAAATCGCTATGGTATTGATAAGACATATCAAGGTACCTCTGGTAAAAATTTCATCTCTTGAATCGCTATAATTATGAAGATACACTCTGTGGAAGATAGGGTTTGTGACTAGTCCTGAAGCTAGTCAATAAACAGGTGTTCCAGGTAAAACAATCATAACTTATTCATAGACAATCCAAATGAAGTGGGACAAATTTAATTGGAAATATTACGGACTGTAGTTTCTTTTGTATGATTTTTAGAATCGGATGTTAAATATTGAGCGTGGGGCATTCTGTACAAGTTCGGTCTATTGAATAGACTAGAATTGAATAAAGTCTACCATTCTTTCTATAATTTCTTTTTGGGGAGGATTCAAGGAGTGAAACTTGGAGGAGTTTCAGAGAATACATTGAGTAATATTATATATAGGATCAGAGTACTCCAAGAAATGAAGAATTGTAGAAATTGAAGAAGTCTCAGGAAGCATTATCAGGTTCTATGTAATGATTGGTTGATGGTGATGATTTAATGTAAAGTTTTATTATCTCTCATATATTCTTGGGTGGAAGGAATGGGCAATGATGGAGAGTTCAACTCTCTCTTTATATTGGAGGATTGTACCTTCCTCTTGGAGGTTTATCCCTCCCTTTACATTTGGAAGATGTAGCTACCTTTGGAAGTCATTACTTCCCTTAAACAATAACTATTGATTATTTCTCATATATTGTGCATGGTGTATTGTGGTGTATTGGTGTAACTCTTAT
>ML777996.1:1112183-1158253 GCA_009831015.1 Picea engelmannii | reverse complement strand
CTATTGGTTGAAGACTTGAATCATAATCTACTCAGTGTTAGTAAAATGTGTGATCAAGGATACACTCTTACGTTTGATTCCCGGAAATGTAAAATCAGAGAAAATAACTCAGGAAGATTGGTTGCAACTGCAACAAGAAGACCAGACAACATATACATCCTAGACATGAAGAAGAGAGAGAAGACAAAAGCCACACAAAAATATTCTAAGGAAGAAAAAGTCCCAAAGACCAAAAATAAGGATGAAGTATTATTGAGTGCCACATGTTCAGGGGGAGCAGCCCCAAAGAAGAGAGTTACATTTTTCCATTAAACTCAGGGGGAGAATCCCTACCCTTTTCCATTGATGTCAAAGGGGAAGAAAAATTTGGATCATGATGATAGGGGGAGCATGAGTGTTGTCATCAATGACAAAGGGGGAGATTGTTGGAAGATTGGATGTTGTCATTGATGTCAACCCTAGTTATGGGTTTTGGACCGCAAGATTGATGAAGGTATTTGGACATAAAGGAAAATGCACATGTAGATAAAACACCCATGGATGGATAGTACACATTACGTTGTTTCCGGTGGTATGTGTCACATCACGTGAATCCTCATGGTTGAGGAGAAATGAATTTTTGAAGATGACAAGGTGAATTGAAGAAGGAAGTACATGTAGGCCCTGAAGATAATTAAAGAAAATAATTACAAAATAAGAAAGTGTCAGGTCGGCCCTAATGTTAAAAGGAAGTGACATAAATAGTATAAATAAACATCATTATACATTCAATTTGATACAAGTCGAATTTCAAAGGAAATAAGAAGAAAAGAAGGCCGGATTTCAAGGGAGGATGAAGTCTTTTGGTGATGTGTTCTAAGGTATGTTATTTTCAGGTCATCTTACCATTTTTTCTAAAACGTTTTTTATAGAATGATTCAGATGGTGAAATCACTATGGTATTGAGAATACATATCAAGGTACCTCTGGTAAAAATTTAATCTCTTGATTCACTATAATTATGGATATACACTGTGTGGAAGATAGGGTTTGTGACCAGTCCGGAAGCTAGTCAATAAACAGGTGTTCCAGGTAAAATAGTCATAACTTATCCATAGAGAATCCAAATGAAGTGGGAAAAAATTCATTGGAAATAGTACATACTATAGTTTATTGTGTGTGAGTTTCAGAATCGTATGTTAAATATTGATCGTGGGGCATTCTGTACAAGTTCGGTCTCCTGAATAGACCAGAATTGAATAAAGTCTACCATTCTTTCTATAACTTCTTTTTGGGGAGGATTCAAGGAGTGAAACTTGGAGGAGTTTCATAGAATACATTGAGTAATATTATATATAGGATCAGAGTACTCCAAGAATTGAATAATTGCAGAAATTGAAGAAGCCTCAGGAAGCATTATCAGGTTCTATGTGATGATTGGTTGATGGTGATGATTTAATGTAAAGTTTTATTATCTCTCATATATTCTTGGGTGGAAGGAAGGGTAAAGGATGGAGAGTTCAAATCTCTCTTGATATTGGAGGATTGTATCTTCATCTTGGAGGTTTATCCCTCCCTTTACATTTGGAATCTTTAGCTACCTTTGGAAGTCATTACTTCCCTTGAACAATAACTATTGATTAGTTCTCATATACTGTGCATGGTGTATTGTGGTGTATTGGTGTAACTCTTATACTAATGTTCATTTCTCATTGGATATATTTGAATGGTTTAAGTATAAGTTGAAAAAGGTTTTAAATTGTACTTGATACTAATTCACCCCCCTCTCAGTATCAACAGTCATTGGTTGTTTTTAATGATGCCAACATTTTCCTAGAATATAATATTCTAGTTACATTTATGTTGTGCACCTAGTGCCACACTTTTCTTAGGCATAAAATCCTATGTAGTAGCTAGGTGGAGAATTGTAGAGATATTTTTGGATATTTTATTATTTAAGATGCATTGTAACTCTATGAGAAGGTTCAAATGGTTAGACAGTGAGGCTCTTATATTTAGGTTCAAACTGTAACAGAGTTTCCTGATGTATGTATTAGACTCAAGAATATTTAATAGTGAATGATCAGTTTCCTTTCCTACTTTCAAATCTGTTTCTATCTCACTTTGATGTTAGTTGTTGGTGAAGGATTAATCATTATGCTTGTTCCTTATTACAGTGAATGATTTATTGTTGGTAATTCATGCAAGTATGATAAAAGTGTTTTCTCTTGTTGATTAGGAGGTTCTTATTCAATGAGATTTGTTCTATATGTGTTTGAGAGGTACTTGATGTAACCTGATGCATGTATTTTATTTTCCTTGCTAAGTCTTCTATCTTCCAATTGATATCTCTAAGCATTGATTTGAAGCTATTCAAAGCCTTGCTTGTTGTCATGTATTTCATGGGGGTTTTGTGTTGATATCATAAATTGAGTATCACACCCATTTGCTACACATTGAAAACATTAGTATTCACATTATGATGGGTATTAGGCTTACATCTACAACAGTCTAGGTGTGACTTCTAGTGCTAAAAATTTTGGCATCATTGTTAGGGAGGTGAATTGGATCTTTCCCCAGTTTGTACAACAAGGATACTATTGATTTTATTGTTGTACAGAAATTAGTAAACAGAATGACTGCATAGTGCACTTGGTGACTCCAAAGTTTAGTTTTGGCTCCCAAGAGAAGGCATACGAGGGATAAACTATAGTCACCTCTGGCTACACCTGAACCTGATCCAGAAAAATCATAGGGAAGGGAAAAGCTTTGCAAGGAGATTTCTCTTCTAAATTTTCAGGTATTTCTTGAGACCTACCTAACTTTATTTTCCATACACTAGTTGTTGTTTCTGATGTTTCTCATTTACCTATAACTTAAACTCTTGTAAGTTCAAAATTAGAATATTTTCCTATTGAATACATAACTTTTTCTCCTGACTTGAAAGAAGAAAACTTAGAGAGCTTTGATTTTCTTGCATCTCCTGAAATTGTAAAGTGGTTTAGACTTGAAATTTTGGAAGTTTTCTCTTTCTTAGGTTCTCCAACTCCTCATTCATTTAAATTTCTTGTAACTAAAGAAGAAGGAACCTCATTTTCTGTTGTAATCTCCTTATCTCTACCCAAGTCCAAGCCAACTTTTGTTAAATGTGAATCTTCTCCACCTTATACTCCTCATATTTCAAAGCCTCCCATTATACAGATTGAATTTGCACATGTTAAATGACCTCCCACTTCTTCTAGAGTCATAGTACTCCTTTTCCAAATCAAATGGCAGGAGTTAATCCTCCTAAGAATAGAATGGATGTCATTGTGGCTACTAGGTATGCACCATTAGTGCTTCCTCAGCCCATGAATTCTCTCCCAGTAGGAGATTACCTTGATTACATAAATAAATTTACTGGAGAGGAAGCTATCACTGAAGAAGAACATCGTGCTACATTTTACAGTTATGCAGATAATTTGAATATTGAAAATGAAGATGTTTGGATGAGATTGTTTGTGCAAAGCCTAGATGGAGAGGCCTGGAAGTGGTTTAGAATTTTATCTCCAGGATCAATAGCTAGAATTGGGGCCCTGGATGATGCCTTTTTAAGGCATTGGGGTGAAAACAAAGACTTCTTGTGTTACATTATACAATTTGGGGCTCTAAAAAGGAAAGAGGGTGAATCAGTGTTAGATTTAAAAAAAATATTTGACAAGATGTACAACAAAATTCCTACTGATATTAAACCCACTGAAACTTCTTCTAAAATAACTTATGCAAGTGCGTTTGACCCAAAATTATATATATATTTTTTAGAGAAAGAAGGTATACAACATTGGACCATATGCAAGATGTTGTACTAGAGGTTGAATCAAATATACCAGCAGCAGATAAGTTGAGGGGAAAATCTGACAGAGATAGAAGAAAACAAAAAATAGAAGCCTCATCTTCAGATGCTTCATGGATTGATCCCAAGGTTTTGTTAGTTTTTATTCATATGAGATATGAGAGATATTCAATATATTATTACAATGATGAGTGTTCCATATATATGGAACATAAGGTGACCATCCATGAAAGGATGCGTCCCTTGAATAATCAATAACTATTTATTATTATCATTTACTTATTATATATTATATTTAATAATCAATAATAATTATATTATTAATTATTATCTTTAGAGAATGTCTCCCCGATGTTGTCCAAACATCAACACTCCCTCTCAATGAGGGAGACATTCTTCAACATGCCACTCTTTTCTTTGAAGTATACAAACGTCACCCTAGACTCATGACACTTGTCTGTAAGTCTTGGGAGACACCTCTCTCCCACCTAAATAGAGGAGAAACTCCTTCTGCAACTCTCCCTCCGAGCCAATTAATTCAGGCTCACTCTAGGTCCGCATGTAATAACATATAGCATCTTGAGTCTTTATCATTCCTTTTCAAATCTCCATGACTAGGAAAAAGACTATACCAAGATCTTTCACCATAGGCACACACCTATGAGTGAATGTCTGCTTGATGCTAACAGACATGTGGAAAGTACTTCAAGCACCTCGAGTCCATATTATTCCTTGTCATGATCAATGAAGGAATACATCTAGGCATATTTACCACAAGTGCACCTTTGTGATAAATGTATCCTATCTCCCTTGGTCTGTAGCCCAATCTAGTAGAAGTTATGCCCGATACTGAAAAATCAACACTCCCTCTTAGCTAGGGAGGTATCTTTCCATAGTAGTACACAACTACTATCAAGAGACACACACTCTCCACCAGTGGTAAAAAACCACCATAGTAGCAAACGATTTGTCACACATGGCACTCTCATGTGGACTTCTAGAGGCTACTCCCTCTAAGAACACTTAGGGTCAACTCCCCATAGTGTGAGACATCAAGGGTCAACTCCCTTGACATGTCCTCATGTTCTCTAAACATGGGATGATGGGACATAAGCCCAAATGTACTTATTCCTTCTCGAATAAGTGTTCCACTTATCCCTTCTCAGATAAGTGTCCTTACAGATCAAATCAATTCAATTGACAGAGGAGTACGATCTGGAGAAATTTTATCACACATGGCACTCCATGTGGACTTCTAGAGGCTACACCCTCTAGAAACACTAGGGTCAACTCCCATAGTGTATGACATCAAGGGTCAACTCCCTTGACATATCCTCATGTTCTCTCCACATGGGACATTGGGTTATAATCCCAACTGCACTTATTCCTTCTCAAATAAGTGTTCCACTTATCCCTTCTTGGATAAGTGTCCTCACATATCAACTCAACTCAATTCATAGAGGAGTACGATCTAGAGAAAGTGTGTCACACATGGCACTCCATGTGGACTTATAGAGTCTACACCCTCTAGAAACACTAGGGTCAACTCCCATAGTGTATGACGTCAAGGGTCAACTCCCTTGACATGTCCTCATGTGCTCTCCACATGGGACGTTGGGCTATAAGCCCAACCGCACTTATCCCTTCTCAGATAAGTGTCATCACAGATCAAATAAACTCAGTGACAAAGGAGTACGATATTGAGAATGTCTCAGGAAGATGAAAATATCAACACTCTCTCTCAGCGAGGGAGGCATTCTCTACCACGCCAATTCTGTCACAAAAGTACTTAAACTTCATCCTAGTTTGGTAAGAACATCAACAACCTACTGATCTGTAGGAAGGTACTGCACCAATACTTCCTTCCACTGCACCATGTATTGGATGTAATGGTACTTGATATCAATGTGGTTTGATTTGTCATGAAATAATGGATTATCATAGATCTTCACACAAATTTGGTTACCATAATGAATAATGGTGGAATCCAGCACATGTTCGAATAAATCTGCAAGAAGCTTGTGAAGACACACTGCTTCAAAAAATGTGATACTTAATGCAATGTACTCTACCTCTGTTGTGCTCAAATCCACATAAGTTTGTTTCCTTCTACACTAGGAAACCATGGAATATCCCAAAGTGAAGCAACACCTAAAGGTGCTCTTTATGTCCACTATGCTCCATGCCCAGTCAGAGTCAATATATTCCTGCCATATCATATCAATACTGGAAGTATATCTCAGACCATGTCAAACTATGCCTCGCAAGTATCTCAACACATGCTTCAGAACAATCTAGTGTGTCTATCTTAGCTAACTTATAAACTGGCTAAGTGCACTCAATGCATAGAAAATATTTTGTCTGTTGTTTAACTAGATACATCAATTATCCAACCAGTTGTCTATATAGATTCAGATCAATTTCTTCAGAATGTAAGAAGACACACTTATTTTATTCATATTCGTCACCATAGGTGTAGCCATGAGTTTCAATTTCAATAACTCAAACTTCTTCAATTTCTCAACTGTGTAATTCCGCTAACTCAGGAAGATCTCATCAGTTCTTTGCCACACCTCTAGTCCCAAGAAGTAGTGAATCATACCAAGGTCCTTCATCTCGAACTCAGAGGCCAACGCATACTTGCATTCAATAATAAGGCTCTATGTACTACTGAGGAATAAATCATCAACGTAGAGGACCAAAATCAGGGACTCACCATTAACAGTCTTGTAGTATAGGCTAGAATTGACAACACTTTTGCTGAAGCCCAAAAATCATCAAGTTTCTATCAATCCTTGCATACCAATCTTGAGGTGGTTTCTTGATTCCATGTAAGTCCATTTTCAACCTGCACACATGAGACTCCTTCTCATGTATCATGAAACCATATGGATTCTCAATGTATACTTATTCCTCAATCTCTCCATTGAGAAAGGTTGTCTTTACATCCATCTGATGTACTCTCTAACCCATGGATATTGCAGGGGAAATAATCATATGGATAGAAGTGTATTGAGAAATAGGAGAAAATGTCTCCTCATAATATATTCCCTCCATCTGAGAGAATCCTCATAATCTATTCCCTCCATCTGAGAGAATCCTCTAGCAAGAAATCTCATTTTGTGCCTCTCGATGCTCCTGTCAACTATGTGTTTGATCTTGTAGATCCATTTGGAATTCACTGCAAACTTCCCCTCGTGTCTCGAAACAATATACCACACATCATTCTTCATGATGGATTGATACTCCTCCATCATGACATCTCTCCATACTAGATGACTAGTTGCCTCATAATAGGAAGGATCAAAATGAATGATGTGGCTCATAGTTGTGGCATAGCAAGAATATCTCTGAGGTATCTTTCTCTCTCGAAAGGTACCACAAGGAGTTGCATGTCCTTCTGCCTATTGCAGAGTCTGATGAGCCTATGTAGGTCTTTTTCGACCTACTACAATATATCTGGAAACATTAACTAGAGCTACAAGATTAATGGGATCAATTGGATCAATTTGATAATCTCCATGTGAGACCCTCTAGATATCTTAAAGGATACATCCTCTCAAAGGTAACATCTCTTATCACCTCAATATGTCTCTAACCAAGGATGTAGATCCGGTATGCCTTCGAAGACTCATTTACCCCACATATGTACCCTTTATGCTTGAAGGGTCTAGCTTGATATTTTTCTCCTTGGGTACATGAATGTATACTAGACACCCAAATATATTAAAGTTTCCAACCTCAAGTTTCACTTCGGTGAAGGCCTCCTCGAGAATCATGTTCCTCAAAGTCTTATGAGGAATTTTGTTCTGTGAATGGTTGTATCCATGATCACTGGAACTTTCTCTTCTATCTGGTATGATCCTATCATGAAGGTATAATGCTTCTGGAATCTGAGCATCATGTCTCGCAATGTCTCTCCATGACATCATGTTGGAAGGTCTTACCCTCCATGTCTTCCTCTCTGCATGAGCCAATTGGCTCCCTCTTTCTAGGATAACCCTGGTCCAAAACGACCGCTGCCACACCAACCATGCTTTTTTTCCCTATGTATTTTAAGCATCTCCACTTTAAATGAGAATAAAGACAAGGAAAACCACCATTCTAGCTAAAATGATGAATGTGGGTAAACTGGAATCATGTCATTTCTTAATTGCCCAGAATGTAAAGAGAGTACAGCTCAACACAAGAACAATAGTTAGAATAGTTGATTCCATTATAACACTCTATGGACACCACTTGTGCGACCTATTTGATACCTCTTATTTCCATCAATTATTTCCATCAAATCCAAACAATATAGTTATGGTCTACCACCAAACTAATTCAACCAAATAATAGTGGTCTATATTTCTAGGCGGGCCGATTGCTTTTCTCGAGGAATTTTTCATCCAAATATATGACCCCCAAGATGCATCCATGTCTTTTGCTCAACATGCGTCCATGATTTTATGATAATTATCGCCCAACAAATTCCACAGTGGAGTATCCACTCCGTACTAAGCTCTGCTGGAAAACACTAACGATGGGATTTCAAAGGTAATGAATTTACCATAATGATCCAAACACTCATAATATTTCCAACATTGAATTTGTAAGTGCACGATCATCCTTCTCATGTGTAACACTCCCAAGTTTTCAATGCATCCCAAAGCGTTGGTGGAAACCTTTCAACTCCTTTGATTGCAACCATTTGTTTCCGAGGCCCGGGCATGAACTGAGAGGTCACAAAGGTATCTAATGCAATTTCAAGCTGAAATTATATATAACATTCGTAACTTGTTCATCACATGATTTAGAAGCTCTTTGCTTCTTTGTTTTGGGTAATAACCAGAAATTGGAGAATGGCATGGAAGGTGCTTCGACAACTTAGTCATAATTATCACGACATAAGCTATGTGCATGTCGTAGATAAATACCAATGCAACAGTTGCAATGAACCCAGTGATGGTTTCAGATTCCAATGCTCACCCTGTAACTTCAACCTCCACAACTCATGCTCTAAATATCCCAATGTGCTTACTCCCCAACACCACAGTTGTACTCATCCTGAACACCGACTTGACATCAGGTGAGTTCTAGTTGCACCTAGACATCATTGCGAGGTTTGTGGAGAGAACGTGATTGAGAGTTTAACATATGGTTTTCGTCAGTCTTTCAAGGACTTCCATCTATCGTGTGTATATCTACCTCACAATATACAACATCCTTTATATCCAGAGCATGTACTAATTTCCATGTCCAAAACATTTGAGTGTCTCATTGGAAAACATCCATGACCCCTCTTCGAAATATCCATTAATCACAACATTGTCTTAGAGTTTATCCGAAGTAGAAAAATAATTTTCCTGGGCCCTTCCATGAGGGAGTCAAGCCCATTCCCACGCTAATACTATGTTAGTTTTTATTCATATGAGATATGAGAAATATTCGATATATTATTACAATGATGAGTGCTCCATATATATGGAACATAAGGTGACCATCCATGAAAGGATGTGTCCCTTGAATAATCAATAACTATTTATTATTATCATTTACCCATTATATACTATATTTAATAATCAATAATAATTATATTTATAATTATTATCTTTAGAGAATGTCTTCTTGATATTGTCCAAACATCAACAGGTTTATGAATTGACCAATTTTGTTAAGTCATTATATGTAGAGATGGAAAGCTTAAAGCTTGAAGGGAGAAAAGATAATATAAATATTGCAAATGGTTCTCAATAACCATCATTAGGGATTTGAGACACCAAAGGGTTTACCACCTTCTCATGGAGACCATAACCATGTTATTCCCCTAATTCCAGGAACTCAACCACCAAATGTACATCCTTTTCGGCACCCTTTTTCACAAAAGAATGAAATAAAAAATATCATTTAGGAACTATTGGAGGTGGGGATCATACGTCCCAGTACAAGCCCTTAATAAACACTAGTAGTTATGGTGTTAAATAAGGAAGGAACTTAGCACATCTGTCTTGATATTAGGGATCTCAATAAGTTGATGATTGACGACAAATTTCCTATCCAATTATTGATGATCTCATAGATGAATTTCATGGAGCCAAGTTTTTCACTAAGATCAATCTGCATTCAGGCTACCACCAAATCAGGATGAATGAGACAAACATCCCTAAGACAACCTTTCAGACACATGAAGGTCATTTTGAGTTTCTAGTGATTCCTTTAAGTCTCTGTAATGATCCATCCACTTTCCATAGCCTCGTGCAATATTTTCAAACCCTTCCTATGAAATTTCGCACTAGTCTTCTTCACTGATATCTTGATCTATAGTAAAATATGGGAATCAGACATAGATCATGTCGATAAGTCTTTTCAACTCTTGAGGGGAAACCAATTATTCCTAAAGCATTCAAAATGTGATTTTGGGGCTCCTAAGGTGGAATATTAGGGTCACATTGTAAGAAAGGATGGAGTATTAGTTGATCCCAAGAAAGTGGTAGGAATGCAAGATTGGCCCCATCCCAAAAAACCCAAGAGATTGTGGGGATTCTTAGGACTTACTAGATAGTACAGGAAAATCATGAAAAAATATGGAAAAATTACAGCTCCCCTAACTTCACTCCTTAAAAATAATTCCTTTGTTCGGAGCAAGGTAGAATAATAGGACATCATGGATTTAAAGGATTCCATGTGCACTACTCTAGTATTAGTAGTGATTGATTTTAATAATAATTTTTTCTTGGAATGTGATGTCTTAGGCAGAGGTCCCGGAGGAGTCTTGATGAAAGAAGGACGCCCCTTGTCATTTACTAGTAAAACATCATGTGACCAAAATTTGGGAAAATTCACATATGAGAAGGAAATGATGGCTATCCTTCGTGCAACATAAACTTGATGCCCATATCTCATAGGGATATTTTTTCAGATTAAGAATAACCATCATAATCTAAAGTACTTCCTTGATCAATGGTTGTGTTCATTAGGGAAACATAAGTGAGTCACCAAGATATTGGGGTATGATTATGAGATCATATATAATAAGGGTAAAGAGAATGTTGTGGTTGATTCTTTATCCAGACAATTTGAGGAGGAGGGATCGCTATTTGAATTATCCTTACCAATTATAGGATGGCTCAAGGAAGCCCATAGGAAATTGATGACAATACTTTATGACAAATCATATAATGGCTTCACATGAATCCCAACCCACCTAAAGGATATACATGGAAACATGACCCATCATGGTATAAATGGCACATTATTATGGAAAAATATTTCTCCTTAAAAAAATGAGTCTTAGAGGAGCTAAATTCATCACCGATAGCAAGTCACTTTGGCTTTCATAAAACCTATGAAATAACTAAGCATTTGTTATTTTGGGAATGAATGAAAAAAATTTCTAGTATTTCATATCATCCTATGACACTTTACAAATAAAAAATGGATATATGGTGAATATGCCAGGGGAATTTCAACCACTACTAATCCCAACACAAATATGGACCAACATCTCAATGGATTTTATCATGGGACTTCCAAAATTGGGTAAAAAATCAGTGATCATGGTGGTTGTCGATTGTCTTTCAAAAGATTCTGATTTTTGTGCCCTATCTCATCCCTTCACTCCTTCTTAAATTTCTTAGGTCTTCATGGATTATATCTTTAAGCTACATGGTATGCCCACTTCCATTGTCTCAGATTGGAACACAGAATTCACTAGAAAATTTTGGCAAGAGCCATTTAAAATTTAAGGTACATAGTTGAATATGAGTACTACATATCATACCCAAATAGATGGCCAAAAAAAAGTGGTCAATAAGTTCTTGGAAACGTATTTGATATGTTTCTCTTTTGAAAATCTTCACCAATGGGCACATTAGCTTCCCCTGTTCGAATGGAGGTATAATACCACTTATCATGGAGCTACCAAAATGACACCATATGAAATTGTTTATGGACAAAAAACTATGTCAGTGAAATCCTATGTACCAAGTACCTCCAAGGTTCAGGAAGAAGATAAAACACATCACACTAGAGAATCCATTATCCACACCCTCAATGACAACTTGGTTATGGTGCAAAATTGAATGAAACAACAAGCTGATCAAAATAGATTTGAATGTTCATTTTCCAAAGGGAATCAATTTTTTCTTCTCCTACAACTTGATAAATGGAAATCACTCAAAGATAAAGTTCTCTAGAATCTATCTCACAATTTATATGGTCCCTATCAGATCATATAATGTGTTGGAAAGGTGGCCTATAAGTTGGCTCTCCCATCCCACTCAAAGATTCATCTAGTATTTCATGTATCTTGTTTGAATAAGGTTGTGGGATTGAATTGCAAAGTGCAGACCAACCTCCCAAAACTTGATGAACAAGGTTCCATTTGGCTCCATTCAGAAGTAGTATTGGATATTAGAGAGTCTTATCTATGCTAGTGAAAAATAAGGGAAGTATTGATCCAATGGAAAAATATGCAACCAAAATATGTGACATGGGAATAGATAGCGATTCTACAACAATTTCCTCACCTTCAGGATTGGGGACAATGTTTCTTTCGAAGGGGGAGGGCACATTAGGGTCCTACTCTATGTTAGAAAAAAGGATCGCAAAGAAATAAAATAAAATAAATGTGGAAATAAAACATAGAAGATACACAATACAATATAGACACAGATATATGTGGTTCACGTAGTGTGGGCTATGTCCACTAGAGAAATTGTCAGGTCCTTCCTTTTTATTATCTATAAAAATGAAGGGATACAACCTACAACACACTCGTTGTAACTTCCTCTTCTTTCTCTCACAGTCTCCTCCCTCAAAATACACTATTCACTATCACCCACAACCACAATACAATTTCCTCATAAAATAGCATTTCCTTCTAGGGAAAAAATCCCTAACATAACTTCTACCATCGGATCTGTGACCTTATAATGAATGGGCCATATTGACTACGAAATTACAATATTTTACAAGGAAATGTTTCCCAAAATTTCACTTCAAGGGCGCTACCCCCGAATCTCCCACCAGGGGTGGTTCAATTAATTATCATCACCCCCCCCCTAGACCCCCTTGACGAAAGTAGTGGGGGGGAAATCCCACCCAGCCCCCCCAAATAAGATCAAGTATGGTTGAAACAAACCTCTAAATCAATAAGATAATCATGCTCCACAACCAACACCCAAACCCCCTTAGGATACTATATCAATGTATTAGGCCACCTTCCTTGAATAAGGCCCACTAAATAGTTAGTTAATTGTCACGCATTGTGAAAATTATCCTCTTCATCAATAAGGCCCAAATTATATTGTAGGCCCTCATTATAAGAAGCCTCGTAGGTAGTTGATATTCTCTATTGATAACTATGTATAGAGTAGAACATTATATAGTGTTGTCAAGAATTATTATTTTATTTGGAGCCTTTCTCTCAGAGTTTTTCCCCTTGAAGAGGCAAGTGAACATATCTCTCTATTCTTTAATATCATTAATATAAGAGATGTTTCTCAGGGTTTATCTATTTTCTCATGTTATTTTGTTTTCCATGCTTATTATGTTACATTATATTGATTTCTTTGAAGTTTTGGGGTTAATTATATTACATAAGACTTATGTAATGTGTAAGCCAAGATAATATACAAATTGTGTGCTCAATTGAAGTACGAGCTTCCCTCATTGGGCCCTATTTTTCTTGAGTGATATATATTGTCTCAAGTGTGAGAAAAATACTTGTGTTGGGGGCATGTTGGCACCCTATTTTTTCATTTTGAAGACTTTTACTGGCTTATGTAGTTCATGCAATTGAACTTTGTTGTGCATGCAAGTGTAGTTTTATGCCTAACTTTGTGATATTTAATAGCATGTGAGTTGAGATTGTACTAAGTATAGGGTTTCCTACACACATATAAAAAAAAGGGATAAGTATTGACTGCAAAATAATGTAATTGATCCAAATATTTATAAATAGGGGTAATGTGGGTTGATTAGAGGGGAAGTATAGAGAATGTATTGTTATGTTTCCAAAATAGGAATTGAGTAGTGTGATAGGTATTGTATGAGGAAGACATAAGGAGTTATGCATGCACACAATTTATTGTCTTGAGGTGAAATGGAATGGATATTGGTTCCTCTTTCTTAAACATTTTCTAAGTTATGTTGGTTATGTGAAATGAATGTTAAGAATGATGGCTGATTATGTTTTACATTGTTAAGATAAATATTATTCATGTTCTATTTCATTGTATTTTAAATATGTCACTATAATTCTTATTAGTTTATTGGGTGATACCTCACCCTCCTTGGGGGAATTGAAAATGTTGATGTTAATGGGATCATTTTTTTCTTGCACACTAAACCCTAGGTTTGATGTTTAGTGCCAATAATAGCTCACCATTGTAACCATTTCTTGAGACCCCATCAAATATAGTTTTTCCATTTGGTTTTATAAGGTAATTTGCATTGCTAAATGTGATTGAATTATCTATGCTATGGGTTTTTTCTTTCTTATTGTTCTGGGTATGTTAAACAAATGCTAGTCTGAAATTCATTGTTGGTGCACTCTATAAACTGTATGTAATAACAAATTTCTTTCTATATCATTCTCATTGAGGCATTTATGCTCTGCATACAAGAATAATGCATATCTCAATGTTTGAATGTCGTTAACTCCATTAATGGGAATAATTGTCTAGTGGCTATATATTAATCTAATAACAATAGCTATTGTTTGAATGTTGTGCATTTGTATATTATCTATAGAACTAAGATCAATTACCCATTGCATTTACTTATTTCATGGGTTTGATAGAATCATTGGGTTTATCATTTTTATGCACTTACGATGTTGGCATTGCTCCTGCTTGTTGATTAATTATTAAGTCGATTTTTCCTGTGAAGAAAATAATGATATCAACTATTGGAATTGTGGCTTACCATTACAACATTGTATTTTCTTTGGGATTTCACCTACATTCCATTCTTTATTCAATCAAGTGACTATCGATTTTCCATAACATCATCAATTACAATGTATGAGCTACAACCATACATTGAGTGAGTTTCCATCACCCCTTTCACTCCCTCAGGGTTGTGAGCATGGTGAAATATTGGTGTACATTTAGTGTAGAAGAATACTAGTTGAATAAATTATTGTGATTATGCATTTGAAAAGACTGCAAAGAATCTATTATTTTATTTGGGCATTGTTACCACACAATATAACACCAAGTGCAAATCCTTCAAAAGGAACTAAGACAACTGGAACATGGAATATGTTACCATTGTCACCTAGGAAACAACTTCCTCTCTTTAGTTAAGGAATAATATCCAACACAAGGGAGGCTTCCCTAGTAGCTTCCAAGAATCCCTAGGCAAGACATGATCAAGTCTAGGCTCCCCTGGGGTGACTACTAACATTATCACCAAGATAAGGATAAGTAAGGTGAGAAAGAGGTGATGTGATAAGATAATTTCCAGATTTAAGGTGTAGGATATTTAATCCTAGAGAATAAGGTCCCTAGGTCAAGTATGAATTTTGTAGGATCCCCAAACACTAGAAAAAAAGAAAATGTCTAAGGATGAGGTGAAAATTGGTAGAAATGTATGAAATATCAACAATAAACTAGTTATAAAAATAGTGAGAAAAATATTACAAAAGTAAAAATAAATGATCTTTAATAGTGTAGAGATTATTTCAACAATAAAATGCATAATTTTCAGCAATATTAAATGGAATTTTTAGTAGAAATAAATATATAACAATAGGAAATCAA
Source organism: Picea engelmannii (assembly GCA_009831015.1). Taxonomy (NCBI): domain Eukaryota; kingdom Viridiplantae; phylum Streptophyta; class Pinopsida; order Pinales; family Pinaceae; genus Picea; species Picea engelmannii. Next base: position 1,142,692 of record ML777996.1, on the reverse strand, counting down.
TCAATTTTCAGCAAAAATAATTTTATAACAAAAATAAAATACTCAATTTACATGATTAAAAATATAACCCTTTGATCATAAAATGACCCAATAATTATAGGGATAAATTCTAGGTCAAATTAGGCTTTTATTTTCAAACAAAATTAGAAAAATCGACAGTAAAAATCAACCTTAAAACTCTAGACGTTTTTCCTTAGATGAATGTAATATCATTACAGAAAATTAATTTAGGGTTTCAGTGATGAGCTGATGGAAATAATATGCTTAAACACCCCAAATGTCTAGGTTTCTATCGCTGCAAATGAAAAATTCAGAAAATTTGATTGACTATTATGGAGAAAAGATTAGTTCCTACTCCTTTGCGAATATGATGTCAAAAATAAGTCCTTAATTGGGATAATGAAGTGTATAATTTTATCATGAGGCTTATAGGTTGTCCCCTTCTAACCCTAGGAAATCCTCCTAAAATGTTTTGCGGATGATACAAGGGAAGGTTCCTCCACTAGTAAACCTTTCAAGGGTTTGAAAAAATAGGGTTTATTTGAAAATGATCAAAGAGCATGAAGAATCACCACTTGAGAACAACATCAATATAACAATGCATAATCAAACAAAATCATAAGATGAAAATATTATACTTATGCAAAACATCCTCCATCCATCAAAAACCCTAGTTTCCATGTCATCCAAGTAGTAGAATATCCATAAGCATTAGCTCCCAAAGAAATCATCCTAGTTAACCATACATAGAAATGTTCATGAAAGAGACAAGTAGAAGTACAAAAGTAGTAGTAAAACTCCAAAAGTAGAAATTATTTGAAAGTGATAAGTGCTTCTCTTATTTATATGAGAGATCTATCACCCTTCTCACACAATACAATCCCTAAAAACATAAAACAATTCCTTTATCTTTCATAAACCATAGAGACAAGGTACAAATACATAAATAATTCATGATAAAATAGTGGATAGGTATCTAAGACCCCCAATGATGCCTCTAAGATGAAGTAAGGAAGCTCAAATATCAAATTGTCCCACAAAATAATGCTCAAAATATCGCATTTGTGGCACATAAGGCCTCAAAAGGGTATGTCTCACTACATAATGGTGAAAAAGGGCTCAAAAAGTGAAACATTTCCTTCAATAGGTGCAACATTTTATTTCTAAGGGTGCCTCAAACCCTCCAAAGGGTGTGACATCATCCAATGTACCATGTCATCCTCAAGGAAAACCCCAACATCTCATCAAAAGTGTCCAATCATCGCAAAGGTGAAACATCCATGCTCCTAGGGAAATGCATCATCATCCAAGGGTCATGTCCCATCTCCAAAAGGTACCATCATGCATGGAGAGGTGCCACATTATCAATCCAAGTTCAAAATTCTCAATAAAAGGCCCAATGTTCCCCTCAAAAGTGAATTGTACCATCAAATGATCTTATAGGTGGAACCTCCCATCACTAGTGACATGTTGTGCCAGACACCAACACCTTCCCTTTTTTTTGCCTCCTTGATCATAGAGTCAATTCCAACCAAGAAATAGGGACCCCCCTTTTTTGTTTTAAGTCTCTCTTAGCTAGCTGAACCTCATAATCTTCATTAAGGTATACCAATTCTTCTTTGAAAAGTTGTTCTAATTTGTAATTTTTTGGTTTCTGGTATATCGATGAGTTCATGACGAACTCACAGATATAGTAAATGCTAGTGATTTCATCACAAACTCATTGGTACACTCAAATAGCAACAATTATCATTTTTTTGAACAAGTTTCACTATACCGACAAACTTCTAATTAACTTCGTCGATGCCCTAAACCTTTACCGATGAACGTCCCACCACTAACTCTTGTACGTTGGTGAGGCTCCTATGATTTCTTCTGAAACACAAAGCTTGGTTACTGGCCAAGTTCCCATGACCTTCACTGGTACACCACAACTTAATGTGTAATGTCCCCACCCACTTAGGATTCACAAGGGGAAAACTTCCACTATCCTAATAAGTGCCCGTGGGATAAGGCAGAAAATGATCTAAGGAACATGATTCACCTAGGAAAATTTCATAAAAGTTAAAGTGGATAAAAAGGGGACATGGGCCCTAGGATAAAGAAAAGTCACTTTTAAATTATAAAGTGGAGAAACCATTAAATTTACTTTAATAAAATAAGTAAGCGACAAAAAGGCTCAAGCGAGTATTAAAAGGAAAAATGAAGAGTTTCTCCTCATTCTTGCATTTTCTCATTTAAGAAAATAATTTTGGGAGATCTCTTAAGAAGAGACTATGGTTTTTGGAAACCCTTCATTTGGTTACTGGTTTCGGTGATGCAACGATACACCCTAGCTAGTTTTGGGAGAAGAGTTCAAATTGATTTCTTCTTCGTGCTTCATCAGTAGAAAATATTTCTCTTTGGTGGCTGAGATTTTATTTATTGGTTGAGCTATTTACTATGGCTCAAGTCTCCATCATTTGGTAACTTGAATCTTGATCAAACATTAGTTTATTTTCTTGAGATGACTAGTTTACTTCCTTGGGGTGCTTTTTTCTATATTGGATGAGTTTAATCACTAAAGTGAGAATTTTTGTTGGAGCGTGAGCTATTTATTCTCTTTGGGGTTGAGTTCCTCTCTTCAAGGATTGATTTCACATATTGGGGGCCAATTAATCTCATTTTTTGGTCGTTGGGTAATGGTAGGAGTGTCCATTTCCACTCTTGGTGAGTTCTTGAGGGTGGCAACATTCCCAGTTTGTTGCTTTGAGTTGTAATATTTGGAGACAGAGGAAATCCCTTTGCAATATAATTCATTAATAAAGGGAAGGGTCGATACCTTTTTGGGGAAAAAGATAATTCAATTGGGATCCAGTTTTGTAAACGGGGGGGGGGGGNTGTGGGACGAGTTATGATTGAGTGGATAGAAGACTATGGTTGATTTCCATGAATTTACCTATGTAATTTTTGTTGTTGTTCATACCTTTTGGGAGGTCGATTTTATCATACAGAGATATGATATTTGGATTGGAATGTGTTGTACATGACAATCACCTACAACCAAGCTTGTGTGGAATCTTGTGCAGAGAAAGTCTAGTCAAAGATCCCATAACAGGTTCACCTTTCTTATGTTTTAAATTATGTTATAGTCTCATTGTATTGCTACCATTGAATGCCTAATTTATTAAAGAAGAGATATTCTTGTGGCGTTCTCATAATTATTAGCAAACTTGTAATTCCTTTCATTATGAATAGAATGTTTGATGCAAATAAATTGTTATCACACATGAACTAAAACTCAAACAAAAGAAAATTACACCCAAACTTTAGCAAGGTTCACTACATAATGTCGACGAGGTTGGTATAACCATAGCTAGGACATTGGCACAATTCCATTTTCCCCCTTCAGTACCTCATTTTATATTACATTTGATAGCCTATAAAGCAAAGGCTCCCCACAAAACTCACCTATCCATTTATTCAACGTCGGGAAAGAGAGAAGCTAGAATGCATGAGGATTTTTGTAGTGGAAGACACTTCCTTTCCATTGATCCCCCTCCACCATGCATGCGACAATATAGCTCTAGGCAGGATATTTCTCTCGAATTTCCATGTTTCCTTCCTATTTTATCAGTTATGTTTACATTTTATTTTAACTAGAAGCACGTGAGTCCAACATACCGAGGAATCCACCTCTCATACCCATCTTTGATCACACGACTCCCTAACTAGTGGAAACCATAACCTTTTGATGACCTAGTCCCTAAGACCACTAACCCTCAAACTAGATGGATTCCCCCCATATTCAGGCCTCAAATTTGTGAACCCGACATGGTGGCATTCCCAATAGTACTACTCTTTCCCCCTCTATAAGACTAAAACCATTGATGTCTTGGCCTAGTACAAGTCTAGCCTAACTCATTTCAACCAGTACAAACCCCAAAAGTTACTCATTTCCATACCGTACCCTAGTCCAATTGGCGCTACTCTATCTTCTTTCCTGATCCATCGAGAAAACACTAACCCTTTATAACTCGGTGGCTCCCTAACCATAACCCCGTTGATAAAAAAAAATGATCACCTAGATTTCCTGCTCTTGGAATAAAAAAAAGAAAGTTAATATCAAAAGAAGGAATTTTTGAAATATTTTCAGTTCACAGTGCATCCCTCACTCTTAGCTTCTTAATTCATTTTACAGATTAAAACTATGAGTCCATATGCTCAAGATATCTAGGTTTTTGTTCAATCGCCCAAAGAGCATTTTTCCATGTGTAACACAACTGATTTTTGGAATTAATATTTTCTTGAAACTGTTATCGACCAAACTAGAATACCACCAAGGTCATAGTATGCTACGATGATAACACAAGCGATAGATTCCCAATGTCACCACAACACCTATCCTTTTCCCTGTTCAAGCCAAAGTCCTATGCTAAGAGGATTTGAGAGGATTCCTATAAAGTAACACTTCACCACAAGAATATCAAAACCAATCCCTAAAAAAAGTATACTAGGTGAAGGTAGGATTTAATTGTTTCAATGCTTGCTAAAATAAAGGATATTGTGGAAGATAAAGAGACCAAACAACAAGCTAACTTACCCTCAATATTCACAAATAATGATCGAATAACGTACAAGAGAGAAGGGTAAACATTCTCACCACTTTCTGGATAATTGGCTATGTGAAAACCTTGATCAAAGTGGTTGCAAATGAGAGATTTCCTTTTGTCATGTTATTTCATACCTGCAAAATAGAGTAAAATGTAGAAACCAACAAGGAAAATGACCTTTTAAGGCCTCCCATAAGTGAAACAATGCACTAGATTGATATATCTATGCGTAATGAGGGTAGGGAAGAAAATTATGAGTGTATATTATTCCCTAGAGCCTTCAAATATGATGCAAAATCAATTTCCAACAAGCTGGAAATTAGTTTTTCAAAATTGGGGTTCAATTTTTCTTAGGGTCAAAACTCACAATTTGCTACAACCAATGAAATAACTTCCTTGGTTGTATTTTTTCTCTGTAATAACCAAAAAATAAATATAATATTAATAAATAAGATCTGGAATGAATGAACTTACCATATGCCACCCTTTTATTGCCAACAAGAGTGTAGATCTAAATAGTTTATTTGTTGTTATATTGTAGATCTACACATTGTTTCTTAATAAAACCCTTGTAATATGTGTTTAATGAATCACAAAACTCAAGGGTACATGTAACTTGGGGTAGGGAAAATCCCAAAAGGAAAAAACCCAAAGATCTACTAGCTTATGAAAGATAAAAATGAAGTGCTAAGCTAGGGTATGATTTTTTTGTATTTTATAATAAAATATGATTTTAAAATATTTGAAATAAAATGGTTGAATAAATCGAGAGATTTTTTTACCTTTTACCTTTACCTTAAGATGTCTCTTAGTTTTTTCAATTGTGACCCCACAAGATTAAGATTGGCTTGGATAGATTTCTAGTCAATTGGGTTTGGAGTGGAAGCACTATCACCCCCAATGCTAGTAATTCCATAAGGAATGGGTTCCTCCTTGAATTTTCTAGGACAACTCCTCTATAGGATGGTATCCAAGATAATCAATAAAATAGGGTTGAAGTGATAATAGATCACTTTTTTGAAGCTACTCTCAAAGGATTTGGTCCAATAAATTGGGTGTATACTTGGACCCCACAAAGAAAGTAAAGAGATGAAGGTCTATCTTCTTTCTTCGATGTGACTATGTAACCCCTCAATGGATTTATTTTTTATCTCTCACAAGTCTCCTAAGTAACACCTGTCAAAGCACAATTAAATATATCCAAGACCAAGAAAATAAAAAATTAAAGTATACAATCCATAGTGACACAAGAGAATTGAGTTCTGAAAAATGGCATTATGATCTCACAAAATTTCAACAACAAAAATGAGAGGGGCTAGCCTTATATAGTTTTTTATCGTAACGACTAGTTTCTACCTCCATCATAAAATAACAATTTTCTTGGTTTGCTCATCCAAAATTGGTTGGAGGCTAAACTATTGATAATATTTTTTTATCACATCACTCCATGGTCAAAATGGGATAAATTCCATTTTTAGAATTCTTGACCAATTGATTTGTCCATGTGAGAGATTCATCCCACCAAGAGAAAGTTCATATGTCCTTTAAGATGGTGTGATTTGTTGGATTAAGTACAACGTTTGACTTTGGGGACAAATTCCCTTTGAAAAATGAGCTAAAACGGTCATAATTTTTCCACAATGATTTCTTCTTCTCCAATGGATAGTTTGACTTGTCCCAAAAGAGGAGGATTTGGTGTTTTAGTGGATAAATTAATTGCTCTACTTGGAGAAAGAACATATTTTTCTTGTAAAAATTATTCTAAGGAATAAAGACCTCTAATATTCCATTTCTTGACCATTTGACCTTGAGATGAGTTCCCAACGAATTTTTAGAAGAAGTGGGATGATGTTTTTAGGGAGGAAATATATCCCTCAATACTTCATCAATCAAAATTTTGCAAGATGGGTTTTGATTGTGAATTTTTTATGATCATTTTGAATCCATGTTGTATTTTTTCCTTAGAGAGAGACTTCATCAAAAGATGTGCACTACCTCAAAAAGTGTGCAATGATGAAAAAAATGTGATATTTCCATGTTGAGAAAAAAAATGATAATGCACCATGGCCAAGAGATTACTACAGACTCAATATAAAATAACCATGTGGGAAGACATAAGAGTGCATGGCATGGATCAGACTAGGCCCCACAAACTACAATCACCCCTACATAAGACCTGTGGCTCCACACAATCATGTGTCCCCATATATTCATGTGAAGGCCTCCAATCCTATCCAGGATGAGAGACATTGAGACGAGGACACAAGGAGACTGATCATGATTGAACTAAGTCTAGAAGTCCACTAAAAAATCATCCACTACGGTTTACATGGCTTTAACTTGAATTATTGGGCTTACAATGGTGTAGCCAAGTGAAAAATCTAGGGTACCTCTTGGAGAGGTAAAAACTAGATCCAATTGTGATACACATTCTCTTCTTGGAAGGATTTGAGAACCCAAGAATATCAACCTGTGTTCCTAAAACGACCTCACACAATTTTTATTAAATGCTAGGAGACGGAATAGGACACATGGTCTTATCCCTTCAAAGAAAACAAAAAATAAAATAAAATAATCTAATATGTGAAAAGGAAATGTTGAAATGAAAAACTGAAATGATAGAGCTTATTCCAACAAGCCAAAATTTCAACTATCATTACTCAACATAAATCATATAATCAAAATTTGAAAGGAAGTAATAACACAATGAAAAACATCTAAACTAATCTAAACTGATTCTCATAATAGAGAGATTAATCATTCCTACCTACTGTAATCAAGGAAACAAGATATGTCAAGTAAAATCATATAACCAATGTAACTAACCTATAAACTCATCATTACCTTGCGTTCTACCTTTGTGTTTGGTTTCCAAGAAGAAAAGTGATATGTCAAAGCTATAGCAAGCATATGTTGTTAACTCTTTCATGACTAGTAAAGATCATGCAATGGGACCGAGATCATCATGAAAAATATTTACAATGGATTACCATGCATCCCTTTTAATACTGCATGTTTCTTCAATCCATAACTCAACATGGCCGATGTACTTATTTTTCTCATCGCTAGCATTGAACCACTCATCAATGTTACTTGTTGCATTATAAACTAAAACAGAATTTGATGGTGGCTCCAGCCAGAACCTGCATGAATACTGTCACTCTCCCTAGATGTATCTAACCATATACGCAAACATACAATGAGATAATAAATAAGAACTAAAAACAAAAGGAAACTCACGCCTTATGGTTGATTGTTGCAACATGAAATGATGACAACTCATGAAGTATGTATGAACATTTTATGGTTTTCCTACCACTGTGACCCTCAAACTCTCATTGTCAAATGGATATTTATACATTTGAGAGTTATGAAACATAGATGTACATGGATGAGACAACTTTTTTCTATCATGAATGTGTAATTCCTCCCTCTACACATGTAAATATACTTGTTCCTGTAATATGGACAAAATTGGTTGCTCATATGACCAAAACTCTGCAATATCATGCTCATCATTTTATGTATCATAAATGGGATCATCATAAAAATGATAGTGTCTTGCATCCCATTTTCATATGTCGACATGAAGAAATGCATCAATACTTTCAATATTTATGCAATCGTGCTTCATATTTCGTAAGAAACTTCCCACCAAGTTGTCCCCTTCCAAGCCACTAAGATATGTATCACGAGAATCATATGATTGAAAAGGAACATAGTCCATAAAATTGTCATAAATTCTTTCCTCATCCCTGTGATCTTCAATTATGTCTTGATTTTCAATGGAAAGATGAGAGCACTCTTCATTAGTGCTCTCTACTATGGTATTTTCCTCCTCCTGGTCCATGTGGCTAGTAGAGACTTATTTCATATCAACCACACCTCTATCATACTCAATAAGATGTTACTCATTGTAACACACCCAACCCCACTAAGTACCATTTTAAGGGATGGGATGTTAAAATTTTGTTTTTTATCAATCATCTCAAACCCCTTCTCAAGGGAAACATTGTCTTCTCCTTGTCAATAAATTTCCAACGACTATTTCCATGCTCAAAATCGAGCTATATATCAAAATTTATGACCTTATAAAGTTTCTTAGGCCTTCATTATCCAAAACCCACTTCATCGCCACGCGGCTCCTTGTCACATGTACCCTCCTATGTGGCACTAACGTTGCTCCCGCTACCTGAAACCTTTGGTTCCCCCAGACCAAAGCCTCTGATTTGGTTGAAAAACACATGTTGTCGTCGGGGTTCTCCTTTCACGGGGTCTCCAATAAAATATCTTACCAGTTCCTGTTGGATAGTTATTTTGGATAGTTGGTTATCAATGATGTCAACCCTTGGAGAGTTATCTTGGAGATTCATGTCAACCCTTATAGATTGATGTCAACCCTTGGAGAGGTCTAGAGATGTTGGATAGTTGATTGAAATTTGTATGATTGATATTGATGATGATTTAGTTGGGTACATTCAATGTAGTCTACATGTAGCTCTGAAGTTGTGGTTATGGGACCCGAATTTGATTAAGGAATATGGACATGAAGGACAATGAAATTACAGGTAAGACACTCATATATGGATATTCCTTGTCGTGCATTTTCCGGTGATATGTGGTACTCCACGTGGTTCCTCACGGTTAGGGATATATGGACTTGTAGATTTGGAAGCCCCAAAGAGTGGTCAAGAAGCCCCTAGTTTGTTACAATTTTTAGTCAGAGGGTAAAGTGGTTGCAAAAATAAATCCATAAAGTAAGGATATAAGTTATCTAGAAAAAGTATATAAACACTTCAAGGAGTCATTCACAAGAACACTCACACACTCATTCATTGATTACCTATCTTGTGATCTAGTGATCTTTTGCTAAGGTTGTAGCATCATATTTTGAGGTAGAAAAGAAAGGTCGACAATGAAAATATTAGAGTTTCAGAAAAACCCTAGTTTATGAGGTATACATGAGTTGTAGGCTGCAATGGAGGAAAGATCATATATACACAGGTTGTAGAAGGGAAAGTTGTGTACATATGAAAAGCTCATAAAAATTTGAATAGATGTTGGTACCAGGTCCCTAAAGTCTAAAATAAAGTTCACAGGTCAACATTCTATAGGTTTAGGTCAGCTATAGAAGTTTTGGTATGGTTATTAGTTTTTTTTAATACTTATATTTTCTTATGATGTTGTGAATGCTTGAGGCATTCTTGGTATGGTTGGTCTTGTACTTAGATATGGTATATGTTGGTTGGTTGGATGAGTGAGTAGCACCCTTATGACTAGCACAACATATGACATGGTTATTATAGTTCATATATTTGAGTTTCTTGTACATGGTGTTGAGATTCAACAAGAAGATCCTAGTGAAAATTATGCACCTACACTAGGATGGAGCTTCAGGCTATTTTTAGGTGGAAGTCTATTTTTAGATGATGAGAAAATTCTATTTATAGATGATGTCTATTTATAGATGGTGAGTGAATTCTATTTATAGATGTATGTCGACTATTATTATCCCTTAATAATAGTTGGACAATGAATATTAGTCTATTCTCAATGAGCACCTGGAAATAGTTAACTGAAGTGAAATATCAGCTAGCTATAGGAAATTCGAGTTAAAAGGTTGACTCATGGGACATGCAAGTTGAATTAGTTGTAACTGAGTGATTCGAAGTTGTAATAGAGTTGGATGTGTAGTTATGTGAGTTGTGAAGTAGTTTAACTCAATTAAGTGAGTTAATCTCAGTTGTACTAGTTGTAACTAAACTTACACTAGTGAGAGATCAATGAATTAATTATTAATTAATTCACAATCAGTGATCTCACATGCAACTGAATATTTACCATTGTTGACTACATGCATGTCAGATCCAATGGAGACCCAGTTGAGATAACATGTGAAAGGGATAGTTTGACTATCAATTGTGACATTAATGAGTGCACTCATGCAACGACACACACATTGTATGTTCCCATGAGGATTGTGTAGCCTAGGCAAGAGGAATTCATTCATTGTAGGGATTTCCATCAGCAGGGATTATGCAAAGGAGGCAGGTTGTCTGGAAGCAGTAAATTGGCACATGAATTTGTCAATTTTTGTATGACAGTGTGAGATGATTGTATATTGTACTGAGAGATATTGGATTAGAGTTTTGTATGAGATTGTTTCATGATCCATGATATATACATAATATATGATAGTGGGGTTTTTAGATTTATGTTTTCCCGGTAAAACATCTATGTTATGTGTGATTGATCTTTCTTCTTGATATTACAATTGGCGATCGTGTTTTAAATTCCGCAAGAATATTTGTAGAAGCGATTATGTATTTAGCAGTGGAATATAATTGTTAGATCAGGATAATATAGGCAATACATAATTTGTATTAAAATTTTACATGGTATCAGAGCACAGGAAATTGCAGAGGATGAGTTTGTGATTGGATAGAATTCGAATTTGCAGAAAGACTTTTTTGGTCCTACAACTGATTCAAGATCGAAATGGATTTCAATGGATTGAGTTTAGAGTATGCACTCGAGGGAAGCTCGAACTACATTTATTGGAAGGATAGGATGGAGGTAGTACTTGAAGACAATGGCTTGAAGGAATTCATTGACAAGGATGTTCCTAAGCCAGATGCTGTCAACACTGCAAATCTTGATGCATGGAAAAAGAAAGTGGAAAAGGCGAGGAGGATCTTGTTGGAGGGAGTACGAGATCACATTGCATCAAACCTCCATGGGAAAGCCACACCATATGAAATTTGGAATAATTTGATGGATCTATTCCAAAACATCAGTGACCATAGGAAATTGGTGCTCAAAGATAAACTCAGGAAGATCAAGATGGAGAAGGGTGACTCCATTCCAAAATATCTCATGAAGTTTGTACAATGTCGGGATGAGCTGGGGAGTGTGGGAATAATAGTCCTTGATGATTATTTGGTGAGCTTGTCTCTTCTAGGACTTCCCAAGAATTGGCACAGTTATCAAGACTCTGTCAATGGAAGGGAAAAATTGCCAGATTGGGAATGAATATGGTCAAATTTGGTGTAGGAGGAATTAAGGCGAAACACCAGAGATGGATCTTCATCAAAACATGATGATGAAGAGGATTTTTCTTTGGATTCCAAGGCAAGGAAAGGGAAGGGGAATAAATTCCATTCCAAATCCGATTCTAAAGGCAAGAAGATGGATTTGTCCAAAGTGAAGTGTTTTTATTGTCACGCACATGGGCATCTCGCTACTAACTGTCCGCAGAAGAAGAAGAACAAGAAGGTTGTTGGAGTTGTAGTTGGTGAGGCCTTTGCCTCGCAATTTTAACTTGAATTATCCTTGATTGCATGCATGGTGTCAAGTGCATTGGTATCGATGTGGTATTTGGATAGTGGCGCTTCCTTCCACATGATGGGAGATAAGGATATTTTTAGTGATATGGAGGAGAGAGATCTCAAAATGCATATATATATGCGTGACGATGGATGATACAGTGCAACTGGCATTGGTACCATTACCTTTCAAAGGGATTCAGGTAAACCATTTCAATTGAAATATGTTATGCATGTTACAGGTTTGAAGAAAAACTTGGTCTCAGTCACAATGTTGGAGGATAGAGGCTATGATGTTGTTTTCAATGATGGAAAAGCCTTCCTACGACATAAAACAACGGTCAAGTCAAGAACATAGGGATTCGAGTTAAAAATATCTACAAGATGGAGGTGGATGGTTGCACTACCATGATGGGCAAGGCAGAAAAAGTTGTGAGTTGAGATGAGGGTGAATTATGGCATAAGCGATTGGGACATCTTCATCATGGAGCCTTGAAAATCATGCAACAAATATCTACTGGAATTCCAATGGGAACACTTTCTCAGTTAGATCAATGCAAGGTTTGCACCATGGGGAAGTATGTAAAGTCCACCTTTCATGAAAAGGAGAACCGTGCTTCGGTGATCCTAGAGAGAATTCACACAGAAGGTGGACCATTCTCGATTGATTCAACAACAAAACATAAGTATTATGTTATTTTTGTTGATGACTTTTCTCGTAAATGCTGGATCTTCTTCATACAGAAGAAGGATCAAACATTCTCAAAGTTCTGTGAGTTTAAAGCATTGGTGGAGAAAGAGTCGGGGAAGAAAGTGAAGGCTCTGAGGAGAAATAATGGTGGAGAATACATCTCTAACTAATTCAAAGACTTCTACAGTAAAGAAGGAATTTGAAGAGAACTCATAGCACCTCATAACCCACAACAAAATGGGGTCGCAGAGAGGAAGAACATAATGATCATGGGTGTAGCATGAGCGATGTTGCATGATCAGGGCCTACTAATGCATTTGTGGGCAGAAGCATGCAACATTGCAGTTTATGTGAAAAACCGTTGTCCTCATAGAGTACTTGGCATGAGTACACCTGAAGAAGCTTTCACTGGTAAAAAACCTGATGTTTCTCATTTTAAGATTTTTGGCTCATCTGTTTATGTGCATGTGATGAAGAACACCAGGAAGAAGCTGGAGTCGACTGCTAAAGTTGGGATATTTGTGGGGTACACAGAAACACCCCATAATTATCGTGTTCATTTTCCAGATAGTAAGATGATTGTTATGTGACGGGATGTAAAATTCAATGAGGGGAAAGCCATGCGGTTTTCGCTTGAGAGGGAGCTATACTTGCATGTAGAGGAGGAACTGTTGGTTCCCAAATATGAGTCTCAAGATGTGGATCAACCACATGAGGAGGTTCATGGAGTGGAGGAAGCCACTCATGCAGAGCCATCCATCAGAAATGGCAGAAAACACACCACAAAAGTTGATAGATTGAGACTAGATGTTGCACAAAATGTAGGAGCCCCTACTTCACAACGCAGACAAAGACAGTATCCTGATCGATTTACTAGATACATGGCTCTCATGAGAAAATTTATTGTGACTAAACCATCTTCCTTTGAGGAAGTAGTGAAGGAGCCCACATGGGTTGATGCAATGGTGGAGGAGTATGACTCAATTGTCAAAAACAGTGCATGGGAAATTGTCCCAAGACCAGTTGAAAAATTAGTGGTAGGTTCAAGATGGATCTACAAGGTAAATAAAGCATTGTATGCACTGAAGAAATCACCCCATGCTTGGTACAATCGAATAGACAACTATTTCACCAGACCGAGCTTCACCAAAAGTGAAGAGGATGCAAACATATACCAAATTGTGGTGGAGGGTAAGCTTTTGTATCTCAAGGCAAGTATGCAAGGGAGATACTGGGTAAGTTTCACATGGAGGGCTACAAACCCATGGATACTCCTCTTCCAGGAAACTAGAAGAAAGAGGATGCTACTTCTGGAGAGGTCGTGGATGCTACTGTCTATCGACAGTTAGTGGGTTCTCTAATGTATCTAGTGAACACAAGACTGGACATTTGCTATGTGGTTAACCAGCTGAGTCCAACAATGGTTAAGCCTACCAAGATATTTTGGAAGGTGGGTAAACATTTCCTGAGATACCTGAGGGGCACATATGAGTATGGCTTATGGTACAAACAGGCGGATGAGGTGAAGTTTCATGGATTCACGGATGCAGATTGGGTGGGTAGCCCAATAGACAGAAAGAGCACATCAGGGGGGATATTTAGTATTAGATCTATAGTTGTTTCTTGGTATAGCAGGAAGAAGAGATCCATGGCACTCAGTTCAGTGGAAGCAGAATACATGGTATTGAGTCAAGCTTCATGTGAGGCTATCTGGATGAGAAAGATCTTGGTTGGTTTGTTTGGTTCTCATTTAGATCCGATAATGATTCATTGTGATAATCAGAGTTGCACTAAACTCTTGATTAATCTCATGTTTCATGATAGATCTAAGCATATAGATATCTAGTATCATCATATCAGATATTGTGTGCAATGGAAGATCATGTTGGTTCAGTACATTCCTAAGAAAAGTCAGGATGCAAACATTCTGATGAAGACACTCACCAAGAGAAAATTCGAATACCATAGAGACATGATCGGGGTGAAGGATAATCCCTTTCTTGTTGAGAGAGAGTGTTGAGATTCAACAATAAGATCCTACTGAAAATTATGCACCTACACTAGGATGGAGCCTCATGCTATTTTTAGGTGGAAGTCTATTTTTAGATGATGAGAAAATTCTATTTATAGATGATGTCTATTTATAGATGTTGAGCAAATTCTATTTATAGATGTATGTCAACTATTATTATCCCTTAATAATAGTTGGACAATAAATATTAGTCTATTATCAATGAGCAGTTGGAAATAGTTAACTGAAGTGGAAAATTAGTTAGCTATAGGAAATTCGAGTTCAAAGTTTGACTGGTGGGACATGCAAGTCGAATTAGTTGTAACTGAGTGATTCGAAGTTGTAACAGAGTTGGATGTGTAGTTATGTGAGTTGTGAAGTAGTTTAACTCAGTTAAGTGAGTTAAGCTTAGTTGTACTAGTTTCAACTGAACTTACACTAGTGAGAGATCACTGAATTAATTATTAATTAATTCACAATCAGTGATATCACATGCAACTAAATATTTACCACTGTTAACTACATGCATGTCAGATCCAGTGGAGACTTAGTTGAGATAACAGGTGAAAGAGACAGTTTGACTATCAATTATGACATTAGTGAGTGCACTCATGCAACCTCACACACATTGGATGTGCCCATGAGGATTGCACAGCCTAGGCAAGAGTAATTCATTCATTGCAGGGATTTCCATCAGCAAGGATTGTGCAGAGGAGGCAGGTTGTCTGGAAGCAGTAAATTGGCACATGAATTTGTCAATTTTTGTATGACAATGTGAGATGATTGTATATTGTACTGAGAGCTCTTAGATTAGAGTTTTGTATGAGACTGTTTCATGATCCATGATATATACATAATATATGATAGTGGGGTTGCTAGCTTTATTCTTTCCCGGTAAAACATCGGTGTTATGTGTGATTGATCTTTCTTCTTGATATTGAAATTGGCGATCGTGTTTTAAATTCCACAAGAATATTTGTAGAAGCGGTTCTTTATTTAACAGTGGCATATAAGTGTTGGATCAGGAGAATCTAGTAAATGCATAATTTGTATTAAAATTTCTACACATGGTTGAGAGATGTTCATGTTGTACGTTGATGTGTGCATGAGGGACATGCATTGGTTCTTTGAGATGCTTCAATGATGACATGGTATATATCTACATATGGTTGTTGGTATGGTATATGGTATAGGATTGATGCTTGACGTTTTGTATGGTTGATGATTTTATTGGTATTGGTACATTGATAGAGGCACTTATTGATGATATTGATATATGCTTGGTACACATTTGGCACATACTCTTGGCATATGGTTGAGGAACTCCATTGATGATATCTTATGGTATATGGTATGGTGTTTATGTACATGGTTGATATACATGGTTGATACATGGTATGGTACAAGATTGGTACTTGGTATGGTGTTGATGTCCATGGTTGATGGTTGAGACATATGGTACATGTTATGGTGCATGGTTGATGCATGGTTTGATATAGGTGTTGGTGCATGGTTCACACATGGTTTGATAAATATTGATGTCAATGTACATGGTTGGTAAATGGTTGATGATACAGGTTTGGTGCATGGATGATGCACTTGTTGGTGGTACATGTATAAGTTGATTCATGGTACAATATTGGTACTTGGTTGAGACACATATCTTATGATGGTATGTGGTGATGTTGGTACAAGCTTGGTAGAGGCATGTGTTGGTGATGTTGAGCTTATGGTTTGAGATATGCTCTTGGTGATATTGGAATGAGTTTCATGTGGATGAGAGTGGATCTAGTTTCATGGATGAGACAATGATTGGTTGGACAGGTTGATGTGATAGTGACAGTGAAAAAGTTTCTAGGAGATTCTGTGACATTTGCTATACACTTATATTTTAGGGCAGAAGGATGGGGAAAAGAAATGGGGTTGTATCCTCCTTCTAGTTGGTGATGGAGAATCAGGGAGTTGGAGCTTCCTTTAGGTTGGATCCTGAGAACTAGGTGGTTGTAGCCACCTTCCTATTGGAGATGGAGAACCCAGGGGGTTGTAGCCTCCTTCTAGTTGGAGCCAGAAAATTTAGGGAGTTGTAGCTTCCTTTAGGTTGGAGCCTCTAAATAGGGGGTTGTAGTTGCCTTCCCATTTCATCTAGATAATTTGGAAGTTGGTGCTTCCTATGAATGAATTCATGATATATATAAGAAAACATTTCATGCTTTTCTCCCATTTGGGTTTCCACGTAAATATTGATGTATTGTGTTCTTGATGTGATGTTGCTTAAGTTTACATGTTTATGATATATATATATATATATTGGATGTATTCGTAGATGATACATTGATGATATAATACAACATTGTTGTTAAAGTGAAATAATATATATGTGTGGTTAAAAGTGGTATAAAGTGCTCATACCGATTCAACCCCCCTCTCAATATTCCAACAGTTTCGACGACAATGGATCTATCGGTGCCAATACTGATCCAACGGTTCTCCAATACTTTATATTGATGATATAAATATTGTCAATTCCCTCATAATTCCTAGATATTAAGTTCCAACCCAAAATCCTACTCTTACGTGGTCATGTGGGTCATGCATTGGATTAGCTTCCCAAATCTTCATCCTTCACAAAATTAACGATTGTTTTTTCCTAATAATCAATAGCTCGATTTATCAAATTTTCGTTGACACCTATCCTATCATCCATACAAACCCAAACACGTGGCACTACCATTTCATACCACCTGTCCCCTTCATCATCAGGGTTTTATTATCGTTGTTGACATCTTTCATGAAGGTTCATGCCCCACTCTTTGACTGGACTACCCCAAAAAATGTTTAGGATATGATAGTTCCTATATCCAACGGTCCAGGTTAAGGGTGAGTTCATAAGGTTTCCCATACCTCTTATTAGATGACCCATAGTCTTGGGTCACTCCTACAACGAAACCTGTCATCCCCAAGACACATTGTCTACCAATTTGGAATACCACATCATCCTGACATCATCATTCCAATTCCTTGCTAGAATGGACCCCAATGTAACCTATGGCTAAGACTTAATCTTTTAGGTTACCTAATCGATGGACCTCATTCTCTCTTAGCATCCCTCTCGTCGAACTGCATTCCCTCTGGGTCTATCGTTCACTCCGACCAAATCCCTTCCGATGGATGGTCAAGATTATTCCAGTCCTCTAGATATGATGGATAAGATTAAGCATGGATATCTAAGGGTCTTCAGAACCAATGATACTTGTACTCTCCCTGTGGTCAATCAGCTCATAAAATGTGTCATCTGCGTGACATGCTAGAAACCATGATGGCAATCCATGCCACCTCAACCACCAAGTTCCCGTTGTGGACCTGCCACCTGGCTATACACATGGTACTCATATCATATCATGAAACCTCCTCTCAAAGAACCCAAATGCCATGACACGTGGCACAAAAATCACTTGACACGTGGACTGACATGGCTATACACATCATCACAGAGAAAAAATGTTCATCCACCTGAATGATTACATGTGACTTCATCATCCAATGCCATCCTCCTTCCAATTTCTTACCAAGAAATCATAGGAGCTTGCGACGAATCGAAAACTGAGGGGTTAATATATCCCTTACACCAATCAATGGATATGATTTCTCCTCAAATCCTTCTCATTAGAGTACCTTAACCAAGTTTACTCTGAAAACCCCACTACGATCGACGATTTAGTTCCCTCAGATCATCCTCCAAAATATCAACGGTTTTGGTCCTCTCTCGGAGTTACTCTTTTCGGAGTGATTCTTCTCAGGGACACTTCAAATAATATGCCTTCTAAGAATAGTCGAGATGTCTCAACCCTCCAAATATGACAGTTAATATTTAAAGGCCTTCATGCCCTACAGGGCCCATTCTCACCCAATCAACCTGTTATCACCTTGCAATTTCCCAGACTGAGGAGGAAATCGACAGGGGTAACCAAAAACCAATTAGAGTCAAGGATATATCCCTCCAAGACTCAAAGAGGGATCTCTCTATCAAGTTTATATTTGTTTGAGTATGGGTCTTAGGCTAGCTATGTAGAATAGGATTTGTTTTTGGATTTTTTGGAGTTTTTGGTTGAGACAACAAAAGGGCCATTGGGCAAAATGGAGTCAAAAATTAAAGTGTTTAAATGAATGAGTAACTAAGAAAAAATGTAACCAGACAGCGTAATCATGTCAGTGGATCGTTTGAGATTTATAAAATGGGAAAAGAAGAATATATTGAAGTTCATTTAAAATGTAGAGCAGAGCTTATCCGAATTCTACATTTCAAACTTGGAAGAAAACATAAATGTTGTTTCAAGCCATCACAAGGTGTTAAGAAAAAATCCTGCACATCATCTTCTCATAAACAATACAGAAATAAAAAACATGTGAAACATGACAATAACAAGTTACATCAGGGGAAAAAAATCACCACTTAAACACGACACAAGAATCTGGAAATATAATTCCTTTGTATTCATTCATAATAGTCACTTACAGTTTTTGAAACATTTCTACAGTGGATGGGAACATTTCCATGCCATCATTCCCTGCCCATCTAACTGAACAACCCATTTTTGCATTAAAATTATACTAATATATAGGAAATATCACCCCTCAAGATTAGGAGGTCGAATCCAACCAATTTCCCCAAGATAGCAACAATTACACTGAATTTTAGAACTGTTTGCCATAAAAAGTGAATCAAATTTTTTGAAAAATGGGGGTCAAAGATGAGATCATATCTCTCAAATATTAATATATGTTATAAAACTAGAGGATATTTTGTAGAAGATTTTGTTTTTAAAAAAAACCTCTTTTGGTTTTTTGAAATTCATGTCGAACTCACTAGAATCCTTTTCAAAAAAATATGTCTCAATCACAAAATCTAGAAAACGGAAAAATAGAGCTCAAAGATCCCTTCGAATCTCCCAATTGTTGACACCTATGTAAATTATGGGAGATTTTGTTGCTACTCATCTCATGCTGAACAAAAGCCTCTCTCGTATTTTAAAAATCCACTCCATTTTTCTTGTTGTCTTCTATTCTAAAACTAGGGAAAATACAACAAAATCCCAAGAAATAGGTTATGATTTGACCTATAAAAACTAAATATAATTCGATTTGAACTTGACAACAACGTATTGAGGACGATTCATAACCATAAATCGTTCTAGACACCTTTGAGATCATTGAAGAATCCATTTTCCTTGATCTAGGGAGATCTTTGTGCTTTTTGTTCATAACAAAACTTTCAACAACTAACTGAGAGTTGCGTCTACCTTTTTATCTATCGAAACAGGGAACTTTCAACAGCTAACAACACATAAAAATTTGACCCTTAGCTGTCAAAATCTATTTATTTGAAATTTTACATTCAAGAGTTTTAAACCATCACTTTCCAACTTTGGATATACCTGGACACCTCTTTGAAACACAAGATACACCATTGGACCATTACTCCTGAACTTCTTATCATGTAGACATTCTCAAAATGATCAGAGAAAATTTCCAAATAGGTAACTGGAGAACAGATGACTATATCATAGGACCCTAACATAGGATCAAATTGGGGATGGCATCTCCTTAGGAGGTGTCAATAATATTAGATCTCTGAACATGAAGACCAGTTCTTTATTCATTAGGTTGATCCCAAAACCTATATCTTGCTCAATCCTAAAACCTCTATGACTGAAAATATTGAAACTGAAATCTGAAACTGAAACTAAAAAATGTTCAGAGTACTGAGCTTATTTGCACTCATATACCTATTCTAATCTGATAAAATGACTACCATATCAATTAATAACAAACTTCCAATGCAACCAGTCAAGCAAATGGATACTTAATTGAAGTTTGCATTCCACTGCTCTAGGTAGAAAAATAAATTTAAAACATGGCAACTTGAATTTTCCACTGGATTCAATATCTTTATCGATGAACTTGGTAAATTATTCCTTCACTAATGACTGCCATATATTGACCAAAGGATCATGGTAAACATGCAACATAATCTCTTCTGGATGATTTGTAACAGGAAAACAAACCTCATTCCATTTTTTTGCCTTGCTTATGTGTTGAAAATGATTCTCTTCAAACAAAAAGAGATAAAATTGCTTTTCCTCATTATCCACTATAGTCAAGTGCTCTGAGTGCTCCTTATCATTCTCTTTGTTACACAAAAACTTGCAAGGGAGCTGTGAAATCTCATTAATTTAAGGTGAAGGAATATGACTTATAACAATAAGTTGTGCTACTTCATTAAAATCCAAGGAAGAAATTAATGATTGAGAACTTTTATGATTTTCTACAAGGGTTGTAAATTGAGGTAAGATACAACATGAAAGAGAATTTGAGAGATGGTTTTCATCATGCAAATATGATTGGTCTTTAATCTTTGAAGGAAATACTGCTTGCTGAAGATGTTCTTGGGGATCAAGACAATTAAGCGTTTCTTCCTCTCTTTCCGGATTAGCGGAATGTTGTTGATTTTCACTGCTATCCTCTACTTGATCAGGTTCAGGAAGCTGAATTTCTTCCTTAACCTTTGGCCGATCAGTTTGTTGTAATATTGCAAGAATTGTTTCCCATGGAGAAACTTCATGAACATCTGGACAACATACATCATTTGTTTCTTCATGAGGGGGATAAAATTCAAGCAAGGCTTCTACTTTTTTAAAAGGCCCACTACTACATATTGAAAAATTTGCAACGACCACTTGCAACGAAAGTACTCTTTCGTCACAACATGCAAGAGAAAAAGTTCATCTTTTCTAAATATACCCCGTATTCATCACAATCTTGAAGCCTATAGTTTGACTAAATTATTATGGTCAATGTTTGTCTCACGAGCGATGCCTGTAGATTGTCCATCGCTCTTGCGACGAACGTTGACCATAATAATTTAGTCAAAATTTACCGTTGAAAATGACCTAAAATAAATAGGTGGAAAAAAAATATTTTTAGGTCACTATCGTCGCAATTGAGATGATAGTGACCTAAAATTGGCCTATAAATATTTGACGATTAAAATATGTTGCGACAATCTTGTTGTAACAACGACGGTTCCGAAAGGGTATTTTTGTGCGGAAAAATGTTGCAGAATGTTGTTAGAGGTGGGGAAAAAAGTAAAATGGCTGAAAAGGGTGACGGTAGATTTTATTTCCCTTGTAAAAAATGTTTCCTCGGACGTCCCGTAAGAATTTTAATAGCAACAGCTACAAAACATTGTAGGAAATATGGTCACATTGATGGTGGATCGAATGAATATCGTCCCATGGTAATTAGCTATATATTCATTATATTTTTTTATTTTCTCAATTTTATATAAAATTATATATATGTATATATATTGTTTGAATGTTTGTTATAGTATACACTAATTTTGCATGATTGTTTGTAATTATAAATTTAGAGTTGCCCTCTAACTTTCCGCAGAATATTGCACCAAGTATTAGTAGAAATGATGTTGTACAAGCTGAGGAACATCATCATGACCAAGCCAATGAGGATCTCATGGAAGAAGATGATGGGACAAATCAAGTTAATGATCCCATGGAAGAATATGATTGGACAAATCAAATGATCCAAGATTTGTTTTCACAACCGGATGAGGATGGGGAAAATGCTAGTATTTATGATGAACCTCTATTAGAAAAGGCAAATAAACGACTTTATGAAGGATCAAGAGAAAATATTCTCTCCACTACATTGTTGCTGGTGAACTTAAAGGTTATGAATAATTTGTCGAACACTTGTATGACATAGATACTAAGGTATGTAATATGTTTCATCTCATACTGTACATAAATGTTTATTTTTTTATATTTGTTTTTAGTGTTAATTAATGTTTAAAATAAGAATGCATTTTTTATGATTAATATTCTCACATTAACTAGTTGTTTGTTATGTTGTAAATTGTTAGGTGAACTTTTGTTACCATCTTCAAATATTTTACCTCGCACATATCGAGGTTTGCATGCCATTATGAAAGACATTGGAATGGATTATCAAACTATAGATGCATGTCCTAATGAACATATTATATATTATGGACAACATGCTTCGAAAACTGAATGTCCGCAATGTCTTATCAGTAGATATTGAACCAATCAAGTAACAAAAAGGGTGCCTCAAAAGTTTCTTTGAAATATTCCCATAATTCCACATTTGCAGCGATTGTTCAGGTGTGAAATCATAGCACAATTTATGGATTACCATGCACGTAACAAAAGTGAAGATGGTGTTTTTTGAATGCCTACCAATGGTTCTGCATTTAGGGAAATTGAGGAAAAATGGGTGGATTTCAAAGATGGACCTCGTAATGTTAGGCTTTCATTGGCAACTAACAGTGTTAATCCATTCAAAAAGCTTAGGTCTATTTACTCAGTGTGGCCTATTTTTGTTATCAACAATAACATTCCTCCTTGGATGTCAATAAAGAGGGAGCACATAATGTTGACAATGATTGTTCGAGGTATTTGTTTACATTAATTATTTGAATTTAACATTTTCATTTGTTTCATTTTTTGCATAATATCTTTTGTTTATTTATTTAATTATATATATTACATGATATCATTCCTTTAGTAATTATGTGTAATTTCAAATAATTAGGTAAGTACCAGGTTAAACATATGAATGTATATATCGAGCCTATTATTGACGAGATACTAAAGTTATGGGCTGGCATCACAATGTACGATATATGTAAACCAATCGGGGAGAAGAAATTTAAATTCCGTGGAATACTTTTATGGACAATTCATGATGCCCCTGGACTAACACATTTTTGTGGTATGTATAATCATTCTAATATTTCTCTTTAATACTATACAATATTTTAATGTTATCATGGTGTATGTTTACTTTTTAAATAATCTCATAGTATAATTGACATTAATCCATTTGTTGCAGGTCTTCAAACAAAGGGTAAATTTGCATGTCCAGTTTTTGGCCCTAAGATGAAGTATCGTCATTCAAAAAGTTTAAGAAAGATGGTGTTTGATGAGTATATGCACCTTCTTCCTAAGAACCATAGGTATCGTACTACTAAAAAACATTTTTTCAATGGGAAAGAAGAGACTGGTTTAAAACCACGAAGAATGACACCTCACCTATGGAGGTTGGAATATAATAGAAATCATCAAGGTACTCAATTTCATAATGTATCATAGATCGTGTAATGTTTTGAATGTTTATTTTAATCATTGAATTTATTTTATCGTATTTGATAATTATTTTTGTGATTTCTTTTATGTTTCATGAAGGCCGCAATCATCATGAAGGTATTAATAATGGGCTTCCACGAGGAATGAAATCTTATCCCTCTCAATTCATGAGGTTGACCTACTATGAGGAGCTAAAAAAAGCTCATTTATTTGATACAATGCATATCGGGAAGAATGTGACTAAAATGTTATGGAAAATCATAGATGGTAGGAGGGAAAAAGACAAAATTGTCAAAATTTGTAAGGACATTCAGGAAGCCAATCATGCAATGTGAAGTGTGATCCAATATTCAAATAGATCAGATGGAGTACTAGACCGAAATAACCTTCCATGGTTATTAACAGAGAAACAAAGCAATGATGTAAAAGAGGTCATTCAAAGAATTAAATTTCCCATGGGTTTTGCTTCAAACATAAAAAATATCTTAACGAAGAAAGGCGAATTTGGTGGGGTAAAAACACATGATTGACATACCTTCATTAAGGTAATAATTTTGGTATACATATTTATATATATTGGCCTTATAGATATTTTTTTATTTTTTATTTTTGCTTGTCTACTTTGGTCGAAACAAATAACGATTCATTTTGTTGTTACAATATGTTCTACTACTATCTCTCCCAAATGACTTTGACAACAATGTCAAACAAGTTATATATGATCTTGGAAAATACATGAGGTAAGACATAGTTTTGATTTATATGCAAAATGTTCTTTCAAATTATTGTTGTACTTAATGACATGTGTTTCATTTGTAATGTAATGTAATATATTATATTATTTTATGTTGAAACATGTTATTTTCTTGTGTCACGACCTCATGTAGATGGTTTTCATTGAAAGAAATCAATGAAGATGATATAAAGTATTGGAAGAGAGAAATTCCTCGTCTAATGTGTGAAATGAAAAAGTATATACCTCCTACATTTTTCAATGCATAAGAACACTACCTCATACACCAAGTTGAGGAGATTGAAATTTGTGGACCTTTTCACACAAGGTCAATGTGGATGGTGGAGAGGCACTTGAAATCATTGAAGGCATTCATTAGACAAAGAGCACGTCCTGAGGGTTCTATGGTGGAGGGATATATGGTATATTAGTCCATGGTGTATATTAGTCAGTATCTTCCTAAATTAGCAGTGCCAACTATGCATGTAGTGTATCGCATTTGGGATGTGAACTCCATCAAAACATTTGAAGATTAGGAGCATCTATTGGGGAAAGGTAGAATGAAAAAAATGAGAGGTAATATATTAATAATTGTGAAAATTTATATTAATAATACACATAAAGTTTCTTTTTTGTGTATATGATCACACTCATTAATATATTAATATGATTTATTTCATAAATTATAAATATTTATAATTACCTTCATATTGTACGTTATAACTAATATTTAATATTGGTGAATTATGTTTTTTTGATTCAGTTTCTCTAGAGTGGGATGCACTGCATTTATACATTGCACACAATCTTGACTGGATGAATGTATGGATTGAAAGATGTAAACAACATAATGGAGGTAGGTTATCATGGCAATGGATGTCTGAATTGGTTAGAGAAGCTCGTCGTAACAGAGATGCCAATGTTACGTAGAGGGAAATTAATCTAGCATATGGTTTGAAAGATGGACAGGTAAGCAATTTCACCCATTTTATTCAGTTATTTTATATTATACTAATGTGACTACATGTGTACTGTATTTTTCAGATACTTTCAAAGTTATATAAATATATGTTAATTTATTAATTGACAATGCATCTTTTATATATATGACATATTGCAATTGAAACACCACAAGGCTATGTGGTGCAATGGTCATAAATTTCGCATCAAACAATTGGATGAAACAAGGAAATTTTTTGATAGTGGGATAACTGCAGTATTCCAGGTTACTAATGTTTCCTCTAGGAGTGGCAGACATCTCCGAGAGTCTGAAAATAGATGTTATGGGTATTTAAATGATATACTTGAGTGTGACTTTAATTCCTTCAAATTAGTTCAGTTTGATGTCAAATGGTATAGGTTACGAATGCATGAATGTGATGAGGAAATAACTTTTATTCAACATGCCAACGGATTTCCAATGATTAAAACAATGATGTTTGAAAGAGGACATGATCGCTATGTTTTTCCAAGCCAATGTGAACAGGTATTTTACTCAAATGTTCTAGGTGAAAGGGATTGGTTATTTGTTGTTAGATATTATCCAAGAGGAAGGCCAATTAAGTATACTCATTTATAGGAAGAAGATGATATTGAAGATCAAGAAGATGATTCAACAAAATATCAAACAAAGCCAGAATATCATGGAGGGTCGACAGATGAAGAAGACAAAGAATATCATGATCTAGGCGTAGGAGACAATATTGCAATTTCTGATGATGATGTCGATGAAAATATAATCGAAAATGACATTGACTATGATGATGATATCGTCAATCCTTTCAACATCATTTCAGAACCAGATGATGATACAGATGTCGATTTCGATGAAGAAGATCAAGATAGAGAATAAGGATGATTAAACAGATGTTGAGGTTGGATTAGGTACGTGACTATATAATATTTTAATTTGTATGCATTATTCTCTTAAAATAATTTACTTTTAATGTCATGCGTTAATTACATGTTTTTAAGTTTTATGCGACGTTTTTATATCCTAAGTTACATGTTGTTTAATTATTATTTGAAACCTGAAAATAGTTTTCAATATAGTAAAGTACATGGTAGACTAAAAATATCATTTAGAAACACATAATTTCATGTACCTTCATTAATTTATTTTTTTTGTAATTTCTATGCATGAATCTTAATAGGACGTTGATTTCGATTATTTTATATTTTATAGATTGGGTTTTGGTGATCAATTGAGAGTGATGTGAGGGGGAGGGAAGGGGCCATGTGAGCTTCCAAATTCACATGGTTGGCCTTGTTCAGTAGAGGATAAATTATTCTTGAAACAAAGAGAAGCTCTTTCATTTTTAGACCATCATGATCGTATAAGATTTCATCAATATTGTTACCTATTTGAATCTTCTTAGAATTGAGATTCGTTACATAGTCGTTGAAAAAAGACAAAAGACTTATGTATACACTGAAATTTGTCATAGATAGACCATTGGCATGCCTTAACAATATGGGAGGGTTTGTGGACTCAAATTTGAGTGACACACCCACTTTCTTCCATCATCAATTCATCATGGAAACCATAAACCCTATTTTTCATATGTTCTAGTAGATATGTTAACGATTCCAAGTTTCATATTTGTATTTGACTGAAGGTTCAGTTAGTGTGAAAAGTATCAAATTGAGATTTCAAGTTGATAAACCAAATATGAAATGAATCCAAGCATCATTTGATATTGTCGCAAGAGAGACGAATGTAAATAATCTTGGACGAAATTGCTATACTATCGACGAAAAAGGTTCGTCGATAATTTTATGTCATTAGTATGTAATTTTGTACAAAAATAATGGATATTTGGGACTACACCATGGTTAAGGAATGAGGAACAAGGAACGATGAAGGAGGAACAAAAATTTCATGAGGACTAGACACTAACAACATGGACCTCCGAATGGGGCCAACATTGAAATTTTTTCAAACTGTTTCTATATGCATTGAAATTTTTCATGGATAGACTATTTGCATGCCCTAATGATATGGGAGGGTTTCTGGACTCAAATTTGAGTGACACACGCACTTTCTTCCATCATCAATTCATCGTGGAAACCATAAACCCTATTTTTCATATGTTCTAGTAGATATGTTAATGATTCCAAGTTTCGTATTTGTATTTGAATGAAGGTCCAACTAGCTTTCAAAGTATCAAATTGAGATTTCAAGTTGATAAATCAAATATGAAATGAATCCAAGCATCATTTGATATCGTCGCAAAAGAGACGAATGTAAATAATCTTGCGACGAATTTGCTATACTATCGACTAAAAACGTTTGTCGATAATTTTATGCCATTAGTATGTAATTTTGTACAAAAATAATGGATCTTGGGGACTACACCATGTTCAAGGAATGAGGAATAAGGAACGATAAAGGAGGAACGAAAAATTGTACGAGGACTAGACACCAGCAACATGGACCTGCGAATGGGGCCAACGTTGAAATTTTTTCAAACAGTTTATGTAAGCACTAAAATTTGTCATGGATAGACTATTTGCATGCCTTAACGATATGGGAGGGTTTATGGACTCAAATTTGAGTGACAGACCCACTTTCTTCCATCATCAATTCATCATGGAAACCATAAACCCTATTTTTCATATGTTCTAGTAGATATGTTAATGATTCCAAGTTTCATATTTGTATTTGACTGAAGGTCCAGCTAACTTGCAAAGTATCAAATTGAGATTTCAAGTTGATAAACCAAATATGAAATGAATCCAATCATCATTTGATATCGTCGCAAGAGAGACGAATGTAAATAATCTTGCGATGAATTTGCTATACTATCGACGAAAAAAATTTGTCAATAATTTTATGCCATCAGTATGTAATTGTGTACAAAAATAATGGATCTTGGGGACTACACTATGGTCAAGGAACGAGGAACGATGAACGAGGAATGAAAATTGCACGAGGACTAGACACCAGCAACATGGACCTGCGAATGGGGACAACGTTGAAATTTTTTCAAACAGTTTTTGTATGCACTAAAATTTGTCATGGATAGACTATTGGCATGACTTAATGATATGGGAGGGTTTATGGACTCAAATTTGAGTGACACACCCACTTTCTTCCATCATCAATTCATCATGGAAACCATAAACCCTATTTTTCATATGTTCTAGTAGATATGTTAATGATTTCAAGTTTCCTATTTGTATTTGACTGAAGGTCCAGCTAGTGTGAAAAGTATCAAATTGATATTTCAAGTTGATAAACCAAATATGAAATGAATCCAAGCACCATTTGATATCGTCGCAAGAGAGACGAATGTAAATAATCTTGCGACAAATTTTCTATACTATCGACGAAAAAAGTTCATCGATAATTTTATGCCATTAGTATGTAATTTTGTACAAAAATAACGGATCTTGGGGAATACACCATGGTCAAGGAATGAGGAACGAGGAACGATGAAGGAGGAACGAAAATTGCACAAGGACTAGACATCGACAACATGGACTTGCAAATGGGGCCAACGTTGAAATTTTTTAAAACAGTTTTTGTAAGCACTGAAATTTGTCATGGATAGACTATTTTCATGCCTTAACGATATGGGAGGGTTTCTGGACTCAAATTTGACTAACAAACCCACTTTATTCCATCATCAATTCATCATGGAAACCATAAACCCTATTTTTCATATGTGATAGTAAATATGTTAATGATTCCAAGTTTCATATTTGTATTTGACAGAAGGTCTAGCTAGCTTGCAAAGTATCAAATTGAGATTTCAAGTTGATAAACCAAATATGAAATGAATCCAAGCATCATTTGATATCATTGCAAGAGAGACAAATGTAAATAATCTTGCGACGAATTTGCTATACTACCGACGAAAAAAGTTCGTCCATAATTTTATGCCATTAGTATGTAATTTTGTACAAAAATAATGGATCTTGGGGACTACACCATGGTCAAGGAATGAGGAACGAAAATTGCATGAGTACTAGACACCAACAACATGGACCTGCGAATGGGGCTAACACTGAAACTTTTTCAAACAGTTTATGTAAGCACTGAAATTTGTCATGGATAGACTATTTGCATGCCTTTACGATATGGGAGGGTTTCTGGACTCAAATTTGACTGACACACCCACTTTCTTCCATCATCAATTCATCGTGGAAACCATAAACCCTATTTTTCATATGTTCTAGTAGATATGTTAATGATTCCAAGTTTCATATTTTTATTTGACTGAAGGTCCAGCTAGCTTGCAAAGTATCAAATTGATATGTTCAATGTATGTCTTTTAATCTAGAGTAGTGTTATTTCATATTTTGATCATCCTAGGGCTTGATCAAAAGTAGATATATATTTCATACTAGTGCGTCAACAACACAATTTTTCTCTCTAAGAACTACTTCGATTGAAAAATCATCAAATAGTTCCATGGTATCCCATATTGCATTTCTGCATTTTTAACCTTTAATTCTTAGGAACATATGCTCGTTTTACTTTTAATATAATGAGATTAGATTCCCCAATTGATTTTAATCATTTTATTCCCATATCAATTGATTTTAATAATTGATACTCAACTTGGTATCTCATCATTGGTTCCCTATGAAGTGTGACATAAGTACCCTCACAAGTTGGGATGGTTGCATAAGATAAATCCATTCGAATATTACCACCTAAACATGTAGCCCAATTTTCAAACAATAACATTCCCCAAGCATTTGGTACATCTACGACTGTCACATCCAACCATACAAAGATGTATGAATATGCAGCTCGACTGACCTTCAGATCCTTAATAAGACCACACACCTTGATTTCTCTCTATCCACACCACATACGTGTTGTAGTCTTTAGACCTAATTGGTTCATGAATTGCAATGAAATTACATTGTTTGAGGCCCTATAATCCAACATACATTGATGAAGAATAATTTCATTTAGTACCAAGGTTATGA
The DNA here is from genome assembly GCA_009831015.1 of Picea engelmannii. Classification (NCBI taxonomy): domain Eukaryota; kingdom Viridiplantae; phylum Streptophyta; class Pinopsida; order Pinales; family Pinaceae; genus Picea; species Picea engelmannii. The sequence goes on along the minus strand of ML777996.1, from coordinate 1,112,209 downwards.
AGAAAGGTGCATGACTCATGTTTTTC
>ML777996.1:1084600-1098707 GCA_009831015.1 Picea engelmannii | reverse complement strand
GATCTTAATTGTAATCGCCATCTTTAATAGAATCAACAGAATTCATAATTGCAAACTGGGCAAACAATCAAAACAAATCACGACTGAGTTTAATATAGAAACAAATCGTGAACCTGGATACAGTCAACTTCGTTCTTCAAATCAAATTCAAACAGCATATTCATTGCAATATGAATCCAATTGATACATAATCGAGTAAACCAATGCAAATTAACCGGCTGGGTATAACTGTTATGAATCATATCTATTCACAATTTGGGTGCATATTAACAGAAACATATTGACCATAATCCAATTGTATCCCTGTTGGTCGAAAGTCATATGGAATCATAAAATCGTAACAGTTAACCATTATATAGTATTCATTATAACCAATTCGAATCGAAACTTAATTGTGTTCAAAATTGAAACACGAGAAACAACTTGTGTTTAGAATAGACACAAACGACTTCAATCGACAACAGAGCATCCAATTTAAGCTAAATCAAACCAATCAAATCCATACCACGATCAATCAAATCGAAGGAAATCCAATCAAGGCTAAACTGGGAAAATGAAATTCCATTTAGTCAAAGCATGGTTATGTATAACATGCATACAATGTGACAGAGCATATCCATGCTGTAAACAGATTTATCACAAACCAAATTCGAATTCATTATATAAACAAGTGATAGACATACCTGTGTGATGTTGCTCAAATTATGCCAATTTAGAATTCACGACCGCTGTAGCTGATTCCACATTTTTAAACAAAATAGAGCCTGTCATCCTTTGTTTTTTATCAGTGGCTTGCAACTTAGCCTTTTGACTGGTAAGCCGTGCAACCTAGTTTTCCAAAGAGTGAATCCTCGACTGTAACATCGGCACATCAAGATAATATCTCTCTAACCACGAGCTACATTGATCACAGAGTGACACTGTAGGTTTTGACAGAGCAGGAGAGGGTTTAGATGAATGACCGGGGGCTTCATAAGATAGCTTAATGCCAGGGTAGTTGGGGTCGTCCTGTAGGCAGGGGGGTAGGTTTTTCACAAAGTCATATGAGGGTTCGGCGCACAAACCTTTCGAATAGTGGTACTCATTAGCAAAGAAACGCTCCACTTCCGAGTCAGATTCTTCACTTAACACGATAGGGTTAGGGTTGACAAGAGGTTTTGGCTTATTTCTTGCCATCCGAGAAATTAAACGGGCATTCTTTTTACCTTTGGTGTTTGCAGTGGGTTTGGCTTTGGACTTTTTTCCCAAAGGCTTATCAGTCTCACCGTTCTTAGTCACTGTGTGGGGTAGGTCGATAGGTGAGTCGGGCAAGGGTTTAGGTAAAAGGATGTTGTAGGGTACCGGGGGTATAGCCTTGTCCTCGGTCACCACAGGTTTGTCAACCTGTGGAGGGTTCGAAACCTCAAAATCATTCCGAGCAAGGAAATTGTTCCAACAATCTCCGTGTAACCCCAAATGACAAACAACAATAATCTTAACCAGCCCAAAATGAAAAAGGCCTCTATCATCCTGGTTCCTTTTGTATTTCTTTGACATTTTGAACAGGCTTCTATGCAAATAATAGGGCATATTGAGTTGATAGCCCATAAAAACCATAAGAAAACGAAGGTGGTGTAAGAAAACAAAACTGTACTGACCTTCGCAGGTGATAAACTGTTTGATAATCATCAATAAGGCATGCCAGCGCTGTTTCATCATGGTCACAGGTAAGCCTTTATCACAGGAGCTAACCTTACGCGACTGGAAGAGCAGTGTCCATGGGAACTCTTCTACTTTTCAATTCTTGGACCATCGTTGTCCAGTGGCCGGAAAACCCGTAGCAAGACTGATAAACTGCTCGTCAATTTCCAATTGAACATCGCCAACCTTGGCTCGACAACCATCAAAGGTTAGAGCAAATTGCTTAGCAACGCAGAGGTTAAAACCCTCGAATTTTTGTATGAATGGGAGCCACCCATTTTCCTCAAGGTCACTACGGGCACTGTCAAACATTAACAGAGCCTGGCTACCATTGGGTTCAACCCTCACGACTGGAGCCATGGTGCGAGCACATGGGAAGGGTTTGGATTGAATTCCTTAGTACACAAGAGCAGATTCATTTGGGGTAACATCTACGAATGATCAAAGGGGAAGCATTAATGTGCGCATGCAAGGGTGGTGGAATTATTCACCGCCATGTATAATAGTAATGGTAAAGTACAACCGCCAAGTTCAACCTCTGTTCAATCAATCATAGCATAGTTCAAAACCTTATCATTCGGCCAACCAAAAAATCCAACGATGAGTGATATGCCAATGCAGAAATAACTATAGCTTTTCAAACCAATGTCATTCAACGTAAAATCAAACCCAAATGTTAACCACATGCTTGTTGCATAAATGTGTAATCAAAAGTTTTTTAAAACATTGTGACAATCGATTTCATAAAATTGACAAGCCAAGAGCTATAAAAATTTTAACATAAGGATCACATTGTATATAAAAACAAAAATAATTCATGACCTTTATGCAATTCATAGAATCAAGTATAAACCCACATGCTCAATGCCTCATAAGTTTAATAAAATCAAGTTGCCCAATCAAAGTAAGAATAGGAAAATAGGCATAGTTCGAAAATCCTTTTAGCCACATAATGATAATCAAAAGGTAAGTGCCATTCAAAACATCAATAAAAGATCATGACAGTTCAAATAACGATGGAGGAGTTTTCACGCTTACAGTCGTGAAAACTTAATGGAGACCAATTTGCAAGTGTCGCAAGAAATGAAAATATCGTCTATTTGCAAAATGCGATGACAATTTGAAGTTCAGAAGACATAGGTGTAGGCAGCTTATAGGGCAATAGAAAAAATTGAATTGGCTGCCAACAGGTCGCTTGGCAATCTTTTCATGTTTAGAGAGTTTGAAAAGAGCTTAAAGAGAAATCCAGGGGGTTCCTTTTTTGTATAACCTTGTTGAGCCCAAAAAAGTGATAAAAGTGTGCTCGATTACATTCTCATGTATTTTCGAGCGTGAGAACGGACAAAGACCAAGCTCGAGGTTTTGTGCAAAAAACCATGAAAAACAACTTAAACATGCGATGAAAAAGAGAAAAAATATCCGTATCCCTGCGTATGGATGTCGAAGTCATCATGTCTGCAAAAATTAGCACTCATAGGGGTATTAGGCATTAGGTTGAATAAATAAAACAATTATAAAAACCAACAAAAATGGTAAAAGTAAATATAAGTGGGTAAAAGTTCTTTTTACCATAGTCATTGTAACTTTGCCAAGATTTTAGCCCAAAACCCCTCTTTTTCCCTTGAATTTCAGTGCTCGATTGCGGAAGGTATGAACAACAATTTGGTGAATTGTCTCTGGCAGTGAGGTAAGCTCCTTGTCTTCTATCTTTTCATGGTTCAATTTTTAATTTTCATTGGTAAATTTCATGTTTTTGAGCTTGTTTTAGGGCTCAAATTTGTGCTCAGGCATTCTCGCGGGCTAGCCACATAGGACCTGTGACAATGAATCATTCTCACAGGTGGCCCCAAAGGCACCTGTGAGAACCTCACACTGTGCCAAAGGGGCACCTGCAAGAACCGCAAAGTGAAAATTTTGTTTGATGTTTGCCCATTGAAAAATGTACCAATGGTTGAAGAGAGTTGTTGACCTTCTTTTTATGGTTCTTGTGTAAGCATTTGGCTATCACCATGGTTCTGGAATGGCACGAAAGAGAGCATGAAGAAGATGATGCTATTGCTAGGAATAACTCGAGCACCATTTCCTCTTTGCGAGACTGTGGTCTCCTGAAATTCTTTCGGATCCCGGGCATGAGGGCCCAAGTCAGGTTGTTGGAGTACCTCGTTCATATGTGGGATGTGGACCAACAAGTATTCCACATGGGGGTCCACACATTGTCCTTGGATATCGAGGACATTTATTTCTTGACAGGGATGTCATGGCATGGGTACCACACTAGCTTGACTGGTAGCCAAGGTGGTGGGTTGCCTATGAGTGAGTATTGTGTTCAGTACTGTCTTCCAGAGGCGGAAAAGAGCAAAGGAAAAGTGGATATTTGGGGGGTCCAGGATTTGACCCTTTTCACTATGTTGTTCACTATTGCTCATATGGTTGGGAGCACTACTCCACACATGTCTCTCCAGAGATACTTTCAGTACGCCATAGAGTGTACTGAGCCTCAGGTTTTTAACTAGTCAAACGCAGTCCTTCGTAGCATGAAGAGGTAGTTGACTAAATGCAGGAGAGGTGACCTGAAGCAATTTGGGTACGAGTCATTGTTGGTGTCCTTCTTTCTCGAGAGGGTTCCCTTGCTGAGGTTGTAGGTTGAGTGGGGCTTAACGGCTCCAGAGGATCCGAGGATGTTGAGGTGGTGTAACCTCATGGCCCGACATGTAGCTGGACCAATCATCAATTACAATGATTCCTTCTTTGACTAGTTGCAACCACAGATGTTGATGGTCGATGATTATGCCTATGCCTAGTTGGACTTCCGAGGGGATCTGGACTTGGCCCTGCCCGAGGGCGCTCAGTGGGGGGATCTTGGTAAGAAGTACACATTTTAAAATGTTTTTGTGACTTTTATCATATGCAAATGTTTTTATGTTTGTCCAAGGTCTAATTACAAAAATTATTTTTTGATGACACAGATGTGGGGCCTTATCGACCTCAGAGTACTTCTCCTATTCAGCGATGAGGAGAAATGGCTCCAGTGCCACGATGGGATGCTGAAGATTATGAGGCAGTGGAACAAAACTTAAAGGGTTTGACTGCAGACATTCCAGACATGCCTCTTGGAGAGGTCCCACGACGTTATCAGCGTCATACGATGGGGGTGTCAGAGTCTGTTGGTCAACTGCTTCATAGAGTTTCCCGAGTAGTCATGTGTTACTGTGAACGTCATCCATGACGTCACTTTGTGGAAGCTATGAGCTTTAGATTTTGAAATTTTGGTCCTCGAACATAAATTTTTCGTAAAAAATGTTTTGATCGTTATATATACATATGGCTTCTACCGACTTATCTTGTGTTGTGTGATACTTGTGATGTGATTAATTTATAAATGACCCAAATGTCTATCTAATACATAGTTAGCTAATTCATCATTTAATGTATTTAGACATCTAGGAATATGTTGATACTCAATATAATCAAAATAACGTTCTAAGAGGCGAATTCACAAATATACCCTTAACAAAGTAGGACTTTGAATATCATATACATTACTTAACTGTAGTACTACGAGCTGCGAATTGAGTTGCACAACCAAGTGATGGATACTGAGCGAGATAACATCAATCAACAATTTGATAATGACGCTATATTCTGCAATATTGTTGGTCGCACGACTGAGGCACACACCTCATAGAGTGATAAGTTCGTTTGTAGGGGCATAAATTGCCCATGCAGTAGAAGCAAGGTTCTGAGTACTACGACTAGCACCATCAGCGAAGCCAATGTGGGGTAGCGAAGACTCGGACATCTGGAAATCAAAATCAACATCACATAAGGGCAGAGACTAGATAACGAAAAAAAAAACTACAGTAACACACAAGAAGTACGATACAATAAAATACAAGTACTCATGCACAGGTGATCTTATGAATAGTACTTCTTTAAGTAAAACCCATTTCTGGGTTCACTCAAAGGGATGTCATCGTAATCTACTAACTTGTAAGCTCTATAATGCACCCAACCATAATCAAATTTTTCGTTGCTTTCTGCAGAATCAGAGCCCCCGAAATATCTACAGAGGCCTAGTGTAAGCTAGCTCTTTCTTTGTCTACTCCCATATGATCATGGGTCATGATAACAGGTCAAATAACCATGGCGCCTCTCAGTAATTCACAACTCGACACTACAAAAATGTCAAATCGTTTGACTCTGCAACCGCCAAACCCCGACAGGGCTAGCGACTGGCCAATAGGGATGAATCCCAATAGGGTTAGCAAATGGCCAATAGGAACGGGCCATGTCGTGCGGTTGAGTGGACTATAGGTGGAAAGAGGGAAGAACGACACAGTGGGAAACATGACAGGAGACAGGTCCCACTTCACATGCCACACCATTCCAGACCCCCCCCCGCCCATNACCGCTAAAGGAAGAACAACAAGGGAGCTCCGGAATGAAGCCTCAACCCTAGATCTGAGCAGGTGGACTCTGGTCATCCAGATCTTCTCGCTACTTACCCTAATGCACGTTCATGCCCCAGCTTAAAGCTGGCATCTCTTCCTCACATCTCACAGTCATCCCAGACCCTAGCTCCTCTCAGAGGATCCTATCCATTCATCAGAGCCTAACCACATGCTAACATCTCGATGTTTATAAGTCTGGATTTTGAGGTTTGAGAGAACAGGGGAACATGCCCTTCGGTATCCCAAATGCCGAAACGTCGAAGTGTTGAACGAGCCTCAATCGGTGATTAGCCCCTTGGGTTATGCCTTGGTCAATATGAACTCTTCCCATATGACCACAGTCTCTCTTCTGTCAGGATTTATCATGGCGAGAGCTCGACCTCTTGTCAACAGGACTTCTGAATCCCCAATCCCCGATTTCTCGAAACGAGTAATCTCTCGACACGTAGCCTCCCGAAATTGGTCGGTCTACGACTGCTTCGGGGTTTCCACCATGGAACATCCCTATCTCTCGTCACCAGAACTCCCAAGTTCTCGATTCTTGATTTCCAGAAATGGGAAATCTCACGACACGTGGACTCCTTTAATCGGATGACCTGAATCTAATTCGGGGTTTCTACCATGGAATGCCCCGATATTTTGTCACCAGAACTCTCGAGTTCTCAACTCCCGATTTCCCGAAGTGGAAAATCTCTTGACACATGGCCTCCGTTACTCGGATGGTCTATATCTATTTCGGGTCTTTCGCACCTATTCACTGGGGGTTTAACCCTTGGGTATCTCCTGACAGATCCAACGACTGTCAGGTTTTCCAGCCAAGATCTGATAGCTCAGAAAAGTTCCTAACTTGTGTGCTCTCCCACGACTCCTTGGATGTGGAAAGTACAATGGTCTGGATGCTCTCATGGACCTTGGGAATCTACAATCCCGACCTCTTCACTACCCACGAAGACACAGAAATTCACAGGGGTAAGGCACTTAACATCCTACTTTCTCCTACCAAATCTAACGGTCATGAGTGACCACAGATTTCCCGACGGTATCTCGTCCGTTGATCACCACCTATCAAGGTTAAGGCACTTAACTTTCCAACTTCTTCTTCTTATCTGACGGTCATGAGTGACCAAAGATCTCCCAATGGGATCTCATCCGTCGATTCGATAGTTATCAGGGATTTCTTAAGGCCTTGCGCCTTCACTTCCTCCTTCCAGGCTCTTGATGGAATTTTCAAGAAGGGTATCTCTATGGGGAGGTTTACCCAGGGTACTATCTGAGGCAGATAAGGGTATCTCTCTCCCGAGAACCAGGCGTGAAGTATGAATTAGATCAGTATGCATATAAATAACGATTTATGAGATCATAAGCCATATGTAGTCTTTCCATTATAAACATACAACTACCAGTACTGATCAATATACCATACAAACATTCTTATAATGAAATCATTCACAATTTCACATGTTATGATCATAAATGTCAGAATACATATATTTCAAGATGCCAAAGGCAAAACACTTATCAGAAAGTAACACCAGGGGTTATGTAACTACTGAGAGGGGTGCTCGTTTCCACCCAACCGTAGGCTCAGTGACTCCCAGCGGATTTACCACTAGCCACCCCCAAGCTGAGACCATGATGTTGTGAGACTGCATCTCTGTTTGCCAGTGACCAGGAGTGAAGGTTACTCTCCTTCCTCTCTGCTATCACTCACTCTGCATATCTCCAGATTTCTCTTTCTCCCCTCGCGTCTCCCCCCAATCGCTTCTTCCCCCATGCCTTATCCTCTTGTGAGGTTGTGTGTGGCAAGATTTCCCTCATGTTGGTCAGGCCTGACGGCTCTACTGATGGGTGGTTCACCTCCCCATCCCTCATTAATTCCTGAGGAGCCATCTACCTACCAGCCTGCGAGACATTTAATTCGGGGCCAGTGAGCCGCTTTTGGTTCTCCAGGCCAGTGAATTCCAAATACGGTATTGTTTTTCAGTGGAAGTTAACGCCACCTTTCCAGGTGCCTTCCACCACCATTCTATAGCCATCGTGGTCTCTTTTTCAGCATATCCCCTCTCAGCAGTCCTGCAATATAAATTCATAATATTATTCACATTCATCGTCCTTTTCCACAAGGTCCATTCACATCACATATTCACATTTATGAGTTTGCCACAGTTCTTGGCCAGTCCAGTTATTTTTACACATTGGGGGAAACAAGGTGTTACAATTCCCTCCCCCTTAAAGGAACATCATCCTCGATGTTCTATCTATCAACATGTCATGCATGTTCAGATGCAAACAAAATTGGATATTCCTGTTTCATGGCATCCTCCATTTCCCATGTAGCCTCATCTGGGCCAAAATGTTTCCACTGCACCTTGACTTGTGCAATGGTTCGGTTCCGGAGCGGGGTTTCCTTTCTATCCAATATGCATTGGGGTTCTGGTAGAAATTCTCCCTCCGGTTCCACCTAGATCACAGACCAGTCAATTATATGATTAGCATCATGTACATATTTCTTCAGTAATGAAACATGGAAAACATTATGTGCTTTTATTGTGGGAGGAAGTGCTAGTCGATAGGCTACAGGTCCCACTCTATATAGAACCTCAAAGGGTCCACAATACTAGGGTGCCAACTTGGCACAAGCTCCCATTTTCAGGGAACTCCTTCTGGGCTTAATTCTGAGATATATATGGTCTCCCATTTTGAACTCTCTTGGAGTTCTCTTTTGGTCGGCATAACTTTTCTGTAGGTTCTGAGCGACCTTTAGATTTTGTTTTATCTGAGTCACTTGTTTTTCCATTTATTTCAACATATCGGGTCCAAAAGAAATCACGTTTACAGGGTTACTCCAACTGATTGGAGTATTACATGGCCTACCATAGAGGACCTCGAAGGGACTCATCTTTAAGGATGCTTGGTAGCCATTGTTGTAGGCAAATTCTACCAATGGCAGGTAGTCTTCCCATTTTATGGGTTGATGCATTACATGCATCCTTAACATATCCTCCAATATTTGATTTACTCTTTCCATTTGTTCATTGGTTTGAGGGTGATAGGCGGTGCTAAACAACAATTTGGTCTCTAAACAAGCCATTAGTGATTTCCAAAAATTGGAAGTAAATTTTGTGTCTCTGTCAGACACTATCTCTTTCGGCATACCGTGCAGTCTAAATACCTCTTTCATGAATACCTGGGTGATATCTATCACCTTGCAGGTTGATTTGATGGGGATAAAATGAGAAGACTTGCTCAGTTTATCCACCACTACCATAACAACATCATTCTATTTGGTTGAAGTTGGCAATCCAGTGATAAAATCCATGGAGATGGTTTTCCATTTCCATTCTGGGATAGGTAAAGGTTGCAATAGTCCTGTTGGGTGTTGATGTTCTGCTTTAATCTGTTGGCACTCTATGCATCGAGCCAAATATTTGGCTGTGTCTTTCTTCAATCCATGCCAATAAAATTGTTTTCGGGTGGCAGTGATCATTTTCTGGTATCCTGGGTGACCAGTATATGGTATTTTATGTAGTTCATCCATAATGAACCTCTTCAAGTTGTCACAATTTGGAATGTACAGTCTATCTCTGTAAGTGAGAAAACCTCCTTTGGTCATCTGGTAGCCTTCATAGTTTACTCCAGCGGGTTCTTGCTGTAGGTACAGGGTCACAGTCTGAACGAAGGGATCTGTCTCTTGTGAATTTCTGACTCTGTTCTTGACATCTGTCTCGCAGGTACTCACCGCTGCCAGGTGAATTGTTTTCATGCTTCTGCTAAGGGCATCGCCACCCTATTTTCTTTCCCTTTAATGTGTTTGATTTCAAAATCAAATTCTCTAAGTAGGGCCATCCATCTAGCTTGTCTAGCATTGAGCTTTGGTTGGTCAAACAAATATCACAATCCACAGTGATCTGTCATAAGTACAAGTTTTCTTCCCAAGAGGTAATGCCTCCACATTTTCAAGGCATGCACTATGGCAGTCAGTTCTAGATCATGAGTCACATAGTTGACTTCATGTTTTTTCAATTTTTGGGACTCATAGGAGATCACACTTCCTTTATGCATAAGGACTCCTCTGAGCCCTTCCTTACAGGCATTTGTGCACATAAGGAAGTCAACTTCTGGGTTAGCTATTTTCAACATGGGTGCATGGGTCAGTAGATTTTTCAGGGTTTGGAATCTTTCTTCACATTTCTGTGTCCACAGGAATTTTGTCCCCTTCTTCTGGAGGGCAGTGATTGGACAACCAATCTTGGAGAATCCTTTTATAAATCTCCTATAGTATCCTTCTAAACCCATAAAGGATCTGATGTTTGAAACATCATTTGGGGTAGGCCATTCCATGATAGACCTGATCTTGTCAGGATCTACTGCTACCCCTTCCTTGGATAGAACATGTCCCAAGTAATGTATTTACTTCTAGAAGAAGTCACATTTGCTGAGTTTAGCATAGAGATGATGCTCTCTTATAACTTGCAGCACAAGTCTAAGATGCTCTTCATGCTCTTCTCTATTCTTAGAGTAGATTAATATGTCATCAATAAAAACTAGTACAAATTTATCTAAAAATTTACTGAGTACATTGTTCATTAAGCACATGAAAGTGACAGGGGCATTGGTTAACCCAAATGGCACTACCACAAACTCATAGTGACCATACCATGTCCAGAAAGAAGTTTTATGGATTTCTTCACCCTTGATTCGAACTTGATGGTATCTCGACCTCAAGTCAATCTTTGAGAAAATAGACGGACCTCCCAACTGATCGAATAGATCATCGATCCTGGACAAGGGGTACTTGTTATTTATGGTTACTTTATTGAGTTGTCTATAATCTATACACAGTCTAAGGGTGCCATCCTTATTTTTCACAAACAGGACTAGTGCTCCCCATGGGGACACATTGGGTCAAATATAACCCTTATCCATCATTTCTTTCAATTGCAATTTGAGTTCAACTAACTCAGGTGTGCTCATCCGGTAGGGTGTCTTAGACACCGACATAATTCCTGGTGCAAGCTCTATCGAGAAGTCAATGTTTCTTCTTGGAGGTAGACCCAGTACCTCTTCCAGAAACACATCTCTGTATTCTCTTAGGATAGGGTGATCATCAGGGCTTGGTTTATCACCTTCGATTGTTTTCAACACATGTATTGCATATAGGGGACATTCTTTTTGGCAATACTTTCTCATTTGCAGGGCTAATATTTGCCTCACCGAGACAGGTTTTCGGATCCCTTGAAGGGTTATCCTTTTTCCTTCTTTTCTCACACATCCTAAGGTTTTATGGTAAAAGTCAAGTATAGCTTTATGGGTGGCTATCCAGTCCATACCAATCAACAGATCATATAATCCCAGGGGTAATATGTTAAGGGTTGCTTGGGTGGGGAATTCACCCAACATCAATTGGCAGGCTGGTATGGCCTCTGCTACTCTTCTTTTAGTGCCAGTAGCTAACTGTACTAACCATGGCTTCGTGTTCTTGTGAGATTGTAGTTTACACTTATCAACAACTTTAGGGGATATATAACTCAAATTTGAACCAGGGTTAATCAAAACAGACACCAGATGGTTGAAAATCATACCTTCTATTTCCACCACTGAAGCTTGGTGGTCATCTTGGTTATTATCCAATGCTGCATAAATCTGCAGCACACTCCTTGCCACATCATTGACTATGGTAGCTTCCTGAAAGTTATAAAATTTCCGACTGTTCTGTTGTCTATGTGGACAGTCTCTTAGGATATGCTCTTCTCCACAACCCCAGTATTTCAAAGGTTCTCTCTTTGGGTTATCAGTCTTTACTAGTATAGGTCCAGAAGTTTTATTTTCGTCCGATGAGGGAAAATTCTGTTGGAGTACACTTCGGGCAGGAAAGTTCATTCTGGGGTTCTTCTTGTAGTTCTTAAATCCTGAGGATTTGATCCCCTTTTTCTGAAATCTCGAACCACTCTTCTGTTTCCAGTCTCCATGAGACTCTGCCCGATGTCCATATTGTTCATGACAATATGTTTCCTTTCGAATAGTGTCTTCTAAGGTCTTTGGCTCATCAAATTCAATTATGTTCCGGTATTCCTTGGGTACCCCACTGATGAAGCATTGCACCTTCACCTTCTCTTCTTTGATGTAGGGTACATATCTCAATAAGTCGAGGAATTTGTTGACATATTCCTCTATAGTGAGTTGCCCCAATTTGAGTTCATAAAACTCTTTAGTCTTCTCGTCGAAATATTTTTCCGACAAATACTTCTTCCGGAAGTATTTCTCAAACTGTTTCTAGGATAGGTCCTCCTCGCAGAACCCTTTCACATTCTTAAGATCTTCCCACCAGATGGAAGCTTTTCCATTCAGATTGAAAGTTCCCACTCGGGCCTTCAAATTCTCTAAAAAATCATGGACTATGAAATATTTCTTCAGTCCAAGTAGCCAGGCCTCTGCTTCCTCTCCCTTCTTTATCTCACCATCGAAGGAGGGATGTTTGGCCTTTTTGAATTCCTCAAATTTATGACCCTTGGAAGTCTTGTGCTTCTTCTATTTTCTTCGAGAATAGCAACCGATCCTGCTGCTGGAAGAGCCTTTTGAATCACCAGCTTCCTTCTCAAAGGAATCGTCTGGCACTGGTCCTTTACCTCTGGGGTGGACCTTCCTTGAGGTTCTCCTCTCAGTATGGCCACTGATATGACCATGTTTCTGCATCTCAGTTTCATGCTACATTTGTCATTGTAGGTCGGATAAGCTCTGCAGTAAAACTGCATTGATTTCAGTTTTCTTTTCTTGTTCTTTTATCATCCTTTCATTGTCGGCCTTGCAACTTTGCAATTTGACCATGAGACTCCTCATAGTCTCAGCTAGATCTAGAGGGGTCCCTATTTCTCTTCTTTCATCAGACTCTTCGTCTCTATTGTGGGAGCCTTCTCCCATCTCTTGGCGAGTCACCATTTTCTGCATCTGTAAATTCTCGCGGCTGATCGTACGCTTGGGTGAAAAGACAAACGTTGGTTGTTAGTCAATATTTATATTTATTTATACCCAGTACATAATTCATATTTTCACATGTATACCCATATAACAGGGTTTTTTTTCATTTGGGTCTTAATCCTTATCTATCTAGCCATCTCAATTGCAAGAGACTCTACCTACTTTAGTAGGTAGCCATCGTAACACTAAAACAAGACAATGTAGTTCATGTCCCTTGTCTGGCTGGTGCAACTTTATGGCACAATTTATTCCACCTCTGTCATTTGCACTCAGATATTATCAATGATAATGATCAATGCATCCCTACTCCTAGAAGAGTAGTTATTATTTTAACAGAGGAGTTACAGAAAAAAAATTCCCAGATTACAATTTCATTCTGCAATCCTTCTTCTTAAGGAGAAAACGCAGATAAAAATATATTCTTACGCGGCTCGTGCCTGAGCCCAAGTAGGCCAAGTGTTGTAACCATGCTCTAATACCAATTTGTAACGCACCCACTACCATAATCAAATTTTTCGTTGCTTTCTGCAGAATCAGAGCCCCCGAAATATCTATGGAGGCCTAGTGTAAGCTAGTTCTTTGTCTCTCTACTCCCATGTGATCGTGGGTCATGATCACAGGTCAAATAACCATGTCACCTCTTAGTAATTCGTGACTCGGAACTACAGAAATGTCAAATCGTTCGACTCTGCAACCCCCGAACCCCGACAGGGCTAGCGACTGGCCAATAGGGACGAATCCCAATACGGTTAGCGAATGGCCAATAGGAATGGGCCCTGTTGTGTGGTTGAGTGGAGTATAGGTGGAAAGAGGGAAGCAAAACACGGTGGGTGATGTGACAGGAGACGGGTCCCACTTCACACACCACACCATTCCGGACCCCCCCCATTAAAGGCAGAATGGCAAGGGGGGTCCGGAATTCACCTGAGCACCGTTGATCAAGGCGAATAAATCCTGATCGTTCAAGAGTTGCGCATTCGATTCCAGACCCCCCCCCCCCC
>ML777996.1:1041412-1084549 GCA_009831015.1 Picea engelmannii | reverse complement strand
GGGCGGGTGGACTCTGGTTGTCTAGAGCTGCTTGCTACTTACCCTAATGCGCATTCACACCCCAGCTTAAAGCCGACATCTCTTCCTCACATCTCACGGTCATCCCAGTCCCTGGATCCTCTGAGAGGATCCTATCCATTCATCAGAGCCTAACCACATGATAACATATTGATGTTTATAAGTCTGGATTTCGGGGTTTGAGAGCACAGGGGAACATGCCCTTTGGTATCCCGAATGTCGAAATGCCGAAGTACTGAACGAGCCTCAATCGGTGATTAGCCACTTGGGTTACGCCTTGTTCAATATGACCTCTTCCAATATGACCACAGTCTCTCTTATGTTGGGATTTATCAAGGCGAGAGCTCGACCTCTTGTCAACAGGACTCTCGAATCCCTGATCCCCGATTTCCTGAAACGGGTAATCTCTCGACACGTAGCCTCCCGAAATTGGTCGATCTACTTCTGATTCAGGGTTTCCACCATGGAACATCCCGATCTCTCATCACCAGAACTCTCGAGTTCTCGATTCCCGATTTCTTGAAATGGGAAATCTCACAACACGTGGCCTCCTTTAATCGAACGACCCGAATCTACTTCAGGGTTTCTGCCATGGAATGCCCCGATCTTTCGTCACCAGAACTCCCGAGTTCTTGTCTCCCAATTTCCCGAAGTGGAAAATCTCTTGACACGTGGCCTCCATTACTCAGACGGTCCAGATCTATTTTGGGGCTTTCACCCCTATTCACTAGGGGTTTAACCCTTGGGTATCTCCTGACAGATCCAATGGCTTTCAGGTTTTCCAGCCGAGATCTGACGACTTAGACAGGTTCCTAACTTGTTTTCTCTCCCACGACTCCCTGGATGTGGAAAGATCAACGGTCCGGATGCTCTCATGGACGTTGGGGATCTATGGTCCCAACCTCTTTTCTACCCATGAAGACACATAAATTCACAGGGGTAAGGAACTTAACATCCTACTTTCTCCTACCAAATATAATGGTCATGAGTGACCACATAT
The DNA here is from genome assembly GCA_009831015.1 of Picea engelmannii. Taxonomy (NCBI): domain Eukaryota; kingdom Viridiplantae; phylum Streptophyta; class Pinopsida; order Pinales; family Pinaceae; genus Picea; species Picea engelmannii. The sequence goes on along the minus strand of ML777996.1, from coordinate 1,083,531 downwards.
TTCCCGACGGAATCTTGTCCATCGATCACCACCTATCAAGGTTAAGGAACTTAACTTTCCATCTTCTTCTTCTTATCTGACGATCGTGAGTGACCACAGATCTCCCGACGGGATCTCGTCCGTCGATTCAATACTTATCAGGGATTTCTTAAGGCCTTGCGCCTTCACTTCCTCCTTCCAGGCTCTTGATGTGATTTTTAAGAAGGGTATCTCTATGGGGAGGTTTACCCAGGGTACTATCTGAGGTAGATAATGGTATCTCTCTCCCGAGAACCAAGCGTGAAGTCTGAATTAGATCAGTATGCATATAAATAACAATTTATGAGATCATAATCCATACGTAGTCTTTCCATTATAAACATACAACTACCAGTACTGATCAAGACACCATACAAACATTCTTATAATGAAATCATTCACAATTTCACAGCTTATGATCATAAATGTCAGAATACATATATTTCAAGATGCCAAAGGAAAAACACTTATCAAAAAGTAACACCAGGGGTTATGCAACTACTGAGAGGGGTGCTTGTTTCCACCCAACCATAGGCTCAACAAATTCCAGCGGATTTACCACTAGCCACCCCCGAGCTGAGACCATGATGCTGTGAGACTACGTCTCTATTTTCCAGTGACTAGGAGTGAAGGTTACTCTCCTTCCTCTCTGTTATCACTCACTCTGCATATTGCTAGAGTTCTCTTTCTCCCCTCGTGTCTCCTCCCAATCACTTCTTCCCCATGCCTTATCCTCTTGCGAGTTTGCGTGTGGCACGATTTCCCTCGTGCTGGTCAAGCCTGACGGCTCTACGGATCGACGGTTCACCTCCCCATCCCTCATTAATTCCTGAGGATCCATCTACCTACCAGCCTGCGAGACATTTAATTTGGGGCCAGCAAGCTGCTTTTGATTCTCCAAGCCAGTGAATTCCAAATACGATATTGTTTTTCAGTGGAAGTTAACGCCACCTTTCTAGGTGCCTTCCACTGCCTTTTTGTAGCCATCATGGTCTCTTTTTTAGCATATACCCTCTCAGCAGTCTTGCAATATAAATTCACAATATTATTCAAATTCATCGACCTTTTCCACAAGGTCCATTCACATCACATATTCACATTTCTGAGTTTTCCATAGTTCTTGGCTTGTCTAGTTATTTTTACAAACTAGGGGAAACAGGGTGTTACAAGCTCCTTTCTCCCAAACTTGTCTAACGATATAAGGAACTTGTCACATGGATTTGAATTTTCCATCTCCTAGCATATCTCGATCTTGTTCGTAGAGGAGAACCAGATCTCCTTCTGAGAAAACACGAGGCTTGACATGTTTGTTGTATTGGGCCTTGACACATTTCTTTTGGGCTTCTATGACTAGGGTAGTGTCGCATTGAGTTTCTTCTAATCGCATAAGATACAACAGACGTTCTTCCTCTGCAGAAGTGTTTGGTAGGAGTTCTACAACTAGTTTTAAAGAGGGTATCTCGCATTCAATTGGTAGAATGGATTCTAGACCATAGACTAACCGGAAAGGTATAAACCCAGTAGCGGACTTAACGGACATCCAGTAAGCCCACAATGCTGAAAACCACATTGTGTGCCAACTTGTTTTGTGAATCCCTATCATTCGTCGAAGCATGGTTATGAGAACTTTATTAATCACTTCGACTTGGTCGTTGGCTTGTGGGTAATAGGGTGTTGAGTTTTCATGGCGAAGACTCCGACATCTGGAAATAAAACACAATGTCACATAAGGGCAAAGACTAGATAACGAAAAAAGAAAACTACAGTAACACACAAGAAGTATGCTACAATAAAATACAAGTACTCATGCATAGGTGATATTATGCATAGTACTTCTTTAAGTACAACCCATTTTTGGGTTCACTCAAAGGGATACCGTCGTAATCTACTAACTCGTAAGCTCCTTTCTCCAAAACTCGTCTAATGATATAAGGACCTCGCCACATGGCCTCAAATTTCCTAGCTCCTAGCATATCTCGATCTTGTTCATAGAGGAGAACCAGATCTCCTTCGGAGAAAATGCGAGGCTTGACATATTTGTCGTATTGGGCCTTGACATGTTTCTTCTGGGCTTCTATGACTAGGGTAGCATTGCGTTGAGTTTCTTCTAATCGCATGAGATACAGTAGTCATTCTTCCTCTGCATAAGTGTTTGGTAGGAGTTTGATAGCTAGTTTTAAAGAGGGTATCTCACATTCAATCAGAAGAATGGCTTCTAGACCATAGACTAACCAGAAAGGTGTAAACCCAGTAGTGAAATTAACGGACGTCCGGTAAGCCCACAATGCTGAAAAAAACATTGTGTGCAAACTTGTTTTATGAATCCCTATCATTCATTGAAGCATGGTTATGAGAACTTTATTAATCACTTCTACTTGGTCGTTGGCTTGTGGGTAATAGGGCGTTGAGTTTTCATGGCGAAGACCCAACTTTTCAGTGAGCTCGGACATCATGAAGTTTCTAAAGTGTCTACCATGGTCAGTGACGATAGCCCGAGGAACACCAAAATGAGCTATCATGTGATTGAAAATGAATAATTTTGCGGTCTTTCCAGTATTGTCAAATGTCGGCGTCGCCTCGACCCATTTCGTAAAATAATCTACGGCTACAATAATGTATCCATGCCCCTCGATCGAGTGGGGGTGAGATGTCATGAAATCAATACCCCATTTCGAAAAGGGATCAACAGAGACCATAGGGTGAAGAGAAGCAGGATGTGACTGTATCTTATGATTATAGGTCTGGAAAGCGTGGCATTTTTGGATGGTGACTATGCAATCGTTAAATAAAGAAGGCCAAAAATACCTTGCTCGTAAGATCTTCTGAGCAGTAGCATACCTGGATATATGACCACCATAGGCTCCAGAATGGCAGTCATTTAAGGCTTTCTTGGCTTCGTCGAACATGAGGCAGCGTCGAAAAACTAAGTCAATCCCACGATGATAAAGAGTATCCCCGAGGATAATATATTGACGAGCTTGGTAGCATATTCGACGTTGGTCAGTACTGGACAAAATTGGGCCGGAAATTCTGGGTTTGGAGATATATGATGATATCGCCATACCAAAGATCATTAGAACTAATTAGGAAAAGGGATTCATCAGGTAATGAATCAGCTGCTACATTTTCCGTTTCAGATTAGGGAAAGTCAGATATCAACTCGGAAAACACTAAGGACTTCTTGGAATTATCTCATTCGAATTCCAATTCAAACTCCTGGAGTATCACGATCCATTTGGAGTATTTTCCCTTAGCAATTGACATGTGAGAATGTGTTGCATAGGGTTGCAGTTAGAAATTACCGTATTCTTGCGAGAGAGGATACAGTGCCGTAAATGTTGAACTGCTTGGATGGCTACCAAGACCAGTTTTTTGACATGTAAATACTTGGTTTCAGTAGGCGTTAGACTTCGAATCAAGTAATAGATAACATGTTCGTCATGAGAATCATCCTCTTGGATGAGAACCATAGCGATAGTGTAATCCGAGGTGGTGAGGTAGGGGAAATAATCGTGATTGTAATCGAGGGGGAAGAGAAGCGGAGCACGTGTCAAGGATAGTTTCAAAGCTTCAAAGGATTTGTTTGCGATGGTATCCCATATGAATTCAGACCCATTTTTGAGTAGTCGTGTAAATCCAAGAGTTATCTCGGCATAATTCGGGATGAAACGACGAAGAAATTTTGCTTTCCCTTGCAAACTTTATAACTGGCGAAGTGTAGAAGGATGAGGGAGATTGAGAATCACCTCGACCTTTAAAGGATCTACCCTCATCCCTTGACGTGAAACAATAAAGCCTAGAAGTCAGTCGGATTCTACGTAGAAAACGCATTTGTGAGGATTCAAGCGTATATGGTAAAACCGACAGTGGAGGAAAATGGCTCAGAGGTGGATTGGATGATCGACCCAGCGCATGGAATGAGCGGGTAAGTCATCAATATATGGTTGCACAATGTGCTTGATATCATGGAAGGCATAATACATAGCGTGCTGAAAAGTTGTGCCAGCATTCTTTAGACCAAAAGGAAGTTTCCGCTAGGAAAAGGTGCCCCAAGGACAAATGAAAGCAGTTTTGTGTTGATCCTCAGGAACAATATTGATTTTATTATATCCAGAGAAACCATCCATCAGAGAGAAGATTTTTCTTCCAGCACAATCGTCGACAATCTGATCGACGAAGGGGGTAGGAAAGTTGTCTTTAGGACAAGCTTTATTAATATCTCTATAATCAATGCATACACGGATTGTGCCTTGTTTCTTGTCAATCGGGAAAATATTGGAAACCCAGTCAGTGAGGGCCACCGGGTAAATAATGTTGGCTTTGAGAAGTTTCTCAACTTCAAGTTTAATAGCAGTCGCTTTACGTGGGTGAACTGGACGAAGGCGTTGCCGGATGGGTTTAGCGTCTGGGTATGTCTTAATCTCATGTATCACAATGTCAGGGTCGATGCCCAACATTTATTCATAGCTCTAGGTGAAGACTTCATGAAACTCTTTGAAAAGTGATGATTTCATCAAGGGAACACGACGCTCCGATATGCACATTTTCGACAATTTCAGGTTTGATGGATATGTCGAAGGGAATAGTGGGTGAGATATTGCTTAAGTTCCCTTCGGAAAACACATCGTGTGTGGACTCAGGAATGGTTGAAATGATGACAACGTTCAATGGGGTCGAGATTCGTTGGTATCTCTCAATGGTGTGTTGTTCTAGGAAGAGGATGGAACGGTGATGTCCATCGTTCCAATGGGTGTCTTCCATGACATACATAATCATCTCGTATGTGGGAAAAATGACGCGGAAAGGATCTGGAGATAATTCAACAAGAGAGGGGGTAGAAGGGGTTGCCGATTGAATGGCCTAATAGGCGTATTCGACCAGACTTAAAGGCATTTCATCACCGTAACGAAGATGATTTTCGGGGTTTGGTACCATCCATGGGTCGTGAGACGCAGGGGTTACATGAATCTAGGTGGAGATCATGTTGATTGAAGCGACAGACGATTGTGGAACATCGGGTGGTGGAATGGGGAAAGTACCCATTAACGAAGAGTCTTTGAGAAGACCTACATCGACGTTTTCATAGCCGAGGGGGGTTTTGGCGATAAACGGTATATTGCCAATATGCATATCCGAGTTAATGAAGGTTAATTGGTCGACGGTAATGATCTTTCCTTGATGTGGGAAATGTACAACACAAAAAAGAGTCGACACAACTGCGCGCATGGAATCAATCCAGCTACGGCCAAGCAAAAGATTGTAATTGAGAGGAGCGTTAAATACTTCCACTTAGACTTGGATCGTTTTGCCTTCTAGTGTGATTGGAAATGAAGGAAGAACACTGTAAGGCTTAAAACAGGAGCCATTGAAGGCTTTGAGTGTGTTATGGAATTCATTCAAAGAGGGAGAGCCGATGGCTTTCCAGCAGGTAACAGACATGACGCACTTCGAGGCACCCTCGTCGATAACGGTTCTACAAATGTTTTTGTCAGAGACAATCACTTGGATTTGGAATGCGAGTTGAGGGGGTAACCTTGGAATGTTATCTTCCAAGTCAAAAGTTATTAAATTTGTGTCTGTCGGGTTGATTCCACCGATAGCTTTCAACAGTGCCTTCCGTTGTGTAGGACAACTTTGAAGGACTTCGAGGGATGACATCGTGGAAGGTGCTTGGGCCAGATCTTCAACAATGTTGTAGTTCTAGGCAACACGAGCATGAGGATTGAAAGCCAATTTATGAACGATGCCTTTTGGAGGAGGGAAAAGAATTGTGTCAAAACTCGGTCGTTTGAGATGAAGAGGACCATTGGTAGGTGGAGTCGTGGGAGATGGTTGGACCACTGAAGGAGGTATAACATCAACCTTCTCTTTAGAGGGAGAATAATCTTTGGCTCGAGTGGTAAGTGTGATGTCATTCTTCTTTGAATCACCAGTACACATTAATACATAGGATGTACTAGAAGGGGAAGGTTGATCATGAATGACCAATTGGGCCTGTTGTTGAGAGGGGAAGGGTTGGGACAAAATGGCCAGAGTGGGTAGTTTCAGGGCCCCTTGAAGGAACTTAGTAACCTTGGTGCATCGTGGAAAATCCTACGTGTAGTGATCATCACCATAGATAAGACAAGGGTATCATGGTTTGCGCTTATCCCTATCGTCAACAGTTGGAGTTTTGGTTTTCTCTGCTTGCAAAGTATTGTTTGTCCTCCTTATTCTTACCCTTTCCTTTTCTGGATTTGTTTTTACCGGCTGGGGTAGATTGAATTTCATTTACCTCAAAGGTCTTGCCGGTGGGAGGGAAAGGAGACGGAGCATTTTGAACATTAGAAGAAGCAGGTTTGGGGTTGTTTCTTGAGGCGGAATGTGGTTGGGCATGGAAAGTGCCAATCACACCATCGACTATATGAGAAGCAGCTGGAGTGGTTGAAGTGGCGAAAGTGGAAGGACAAGGTGAATCAGAGAGTAAGTCATAAAGAGTACCCGTTTGTGAGTAAACGAGGTCAAGGTATTGAGCATGGCTTATGGCATGTTCTTCCGTGACAACTCCACCCATGGCGATGTCACGACTAATGTCGTTCATGAATGATTTCGTGAACCACTCGACCAACAACTAATCGGGAAGTTTGAGTTTGTTGAAACGTCATCTCTGTCGCCACTCATGAATGTGATCGGATATATGAGTGGCTTTGTTTTGTTTGAAAGAACTCAAAATATCGATCCCCATTTCATAACGGATCGGTAACTGGTAGTGGGTGAGGAAAGCCACAGCTAGGGTGTTGAAGTCGGCGAAGAAACCTTTTGGTAATTCTATATACCACTTCGTAGCAGAACCTGTGAGAGTTCGTTGAAAAATACGTAAACATATAGAGTCATCCATCAAGGAGTCAGATGAGCACTAGAGGTGAAAATTCATGATGTGATTGTTCAGGTCCTCTCCCGCTTTTCCATTGAATTTAGGGATGTCAGATGGTAGCTTGGCTGGTATAGCGGGCCAATGGGGAGAGTGATGGATTGGATCATTTAAAATACTTGATAGATTCGGGAGGTCCAAAGTGGCCAAGAAGGGTAACTATCTATTCACATGCAGGCACTGGTGGCTTTGGGGAGGGAGTCTCGTCAGCAAACTAGTGGGACCATAAGCAATCTGCATATAATGCGAAGACCCAGGCAGATTCGGTGGTTGTTGTGGAGGAAAGTAGCTCATGGGATTGTATCCTTGAATAGGGACATGAGTTTGAGCATTCGAGCCCCAAATAGGATTGGACGTACCTGGATATGGTTGGCCTATACTCGGGGGTATAACGGATGTAGCTGGAGGCTGTTTCCCCCAAGTCGTTTGAGGATTATGTTGTATCATATGGTTCCAATACTGGGCCAAGGATGGAGGTATGTTTTGTCCATAGGGTGGGGTCGGTGGGGGTTGTCCTCCAATCGGGGGTTAAGTTCCAATTGGGGGTTGTGTTCCAATTGGGATTTGTGTTCCAATAGGAATTTTCCCTACAAGGGGGGGTTGATTCAAACCTCCTTGGTGAAATTGTCCACCAATAGGAATCTGGTAATTTGGTGTGAATGACGGAATGGTGCCACTAGGACTGGTGCCACTAATGGAGGATGGAAAAGGTCCTCCAAAAGGGGGTTGAGGAAGTGTCAGAATGAAACCGAGAGGAGAGTTCCTAGAAGAAGAGGGATCACTAGGAGTTCTGGATGGGGTTTGCGTGGGAGTGTAAATAGAAGCATTCAACGCACGGTATCTCGATGGAAGTGTCGAGGTGACACTAGGCGAAAGTGGTGTGCCAATGGGGGCTTGACTAGCCATTGTAATCTCAGTGTGAATACTCGTAGTATCTTTGTAATGGACCATTTGTAAAGGGAGGGTCAAGATGTGGTCAGCACGCAGAGCTTCTGTTCCAGGAAAATAATAAGTAGTAGTAAAAGGTATTGTGTCTAGGTCAGAAGTTTCGGGGAACACAGGGGAGACGGTGATATCAATGTCTACTCTTGAACCAAAGAGATCCCGTCTAAAAATTCCAGAAGACCAAAAAGGATCTTGGCCCTCAGGTCCTATAAAAGGTCTATTCGGTGATCCAGAAGACAAAACAACTAAGTCTCCAGAAGAATTCACTTGCATAATACGCCTCTCAGAATCAGGGTGAAGTCGAAAGTCCTCTCGAGAATTGGTAATTCAGAACCATTCTAGAGAGTCAACTCTTTCCACTTGTGGAGTGGTGATGTCTTGGACTTCACTCTGTTGAGGAGAGCCCTCTGGTGAGCTTGTAGGCAAGGGTTGAGAACCTTCTAGATTTTATGGGGGTAAGCCCTGCATTCTATGTGAATGACATGGAGGGTCTATTGTGAACGAATTAAAAAACTGGTGAAGAGAACCCTGTGGTCAACTTGGGTGAACAAACAACATTCGCTAGTAAACAAAATCTAGGAAACAACATCAAGCAAACAAGACCTTCTAATTCCGAAGTCACTAGTTGGTGATGAAATCCAACATCGCAACAACGAGATGAGAAGGGGTTGGGCTAGGGTGGAAAAGTTACGTTGACGACCTGCTTAACGGACTTACACCCTAGTGAAATATCCCACACATAATCATGGGTATACCCTCCAAGGAGCTTGAGTGAGTTTGGCCAACGTTGATTCCAGGTACTATGAAGGCTTTCCCCTTCACAGTCACCTCGTGTTAGACCCTAAGAAGATAGGCCACTAAGGTTACCACCAACAACAATAAATCCTGGGGAGACAGTCAATAGTCCGATCCACACGTAAGGGCAGGGTATCTAGCCTGGAATCAACTTGAGAGGCTTCCACTCATCATCGTGGGTATACCTCCAAGTGACCCACGTAATATGTGCAATCTCTACACCGGTATCAACGAAGCAAGGTGAGTAACTCTATTAATATCAATGCGACCTCAGGTTTGACCCTTGTGTGAGAAGGGCTTCCCAGGACAAAATGTTGTAAATGGAATTTGAAACTCCCTAACACAAGATGCTATTGTGTGTTTTGTGCTTTGAAGAGTGTATCTCTCTGCCTATTCCAAATCTCTAGCCTAGCTAATTGTTCGTGTAAAGAATCCTAGAAAAGAGTTACTAGTTAAATTTTAAAATCACGTAATATTATTAAGGGTTGTTGTTACTCAAAGGAAATGGAGATGAAACGGATGTTGTGTGAGACTCTGACCCAACAATGCATAGATAGGAATGAAAGATATCAATTTTCGTTTGATGAATCCTATGTACGGGAGGGAAAGAGAAGTGTTCCGGAACAATCTTGAACTATTATATGCAATCTCCTTTAAAATGCAATCTTCAACGAATCACGTAACAATGACAATTCTCTATTTGTTCTATTTAAACAATTGATTTCCAATATTTTCAAAATGAAAATGATTTTAAAAAAGAAAAATGTTTTTCACTTTTCAAGAAGAACCATCATGGCAGTGAAACTAAGGAAAACCAATAACTAACGAATAAGCAATAAACAAAAACCCAAACCAATCTTTCAATGGAGACCAAAATGACAAGCAGACAAGACTAGTCTTATCAATTGCATGAGAACAATGATTTTCCAAGTAATGAGCAAATGAGAAAGAGAAACAATCCCAACTTTCAAACCGATCACCAGCTCCTAACCAAACAAGTACTCAGATTCTAGGATCAGAGATTATATCCTTGCTAAGAAAAGTCAAGAGATGAGAATTGAGAAAAATATGGACAAGAAGATCCTTTGATTTCCGAAGAATGATCGTGCACAAAATCTGAAGTCAAGAAACAATCAACCAGTGGTCCAAGAAATTATTTTCAGACACCTATATAGATCTGGGCATCTGAGCATGCTAAAGACTTAATTCCAAAATTTTCTAAAAATGGGTTTGCAAGCTATCCGTAATGTACAGTGCGAGAATGGAGCATTCTCGCACACTGGTTACAACAAGGATGCAAGAAACTCGCACTGGACTGAAAGGAAGGGTGTGAACTCAAGGGGTTCTTGCAGGCCACTAAGGGGTTCAGTGCGAGAAGGCCTGAAACTAGGCAAAATTTTGGAAAAAGACAAAAAATTTGAAGGGACTTCTGGACCCAGAGAGTCTGTCAGGGTTTCCTGAAGACTCAGAGATTGATAGAAATGAAGAAAGGTAAGGCAAGAGCAAATGGCCAAGGAAAAACACCAAAAACCACTAAAAAATGGGTTACATCCCCAGTGGAGTCGCCAATTTTGTTATCGGACTAATCGGTAGGTGCGGACACTAACAGATCTCCCTAGATCCACCTGGATCTAGAACAAAACAGGACAGGACATGACTCTTTCCCTAAATTATGACCATTGAATTAGCTAGTAAGGAGGAAGAAGTGACATACCTTCGTATCGATTCCTTAGGTATTTGTTGCTCCCGCTTCACTCTGGTGCTCTCGTGAGGTCAAGACCAAGACAACACAAACCAACCAAAGTGAAGATAGCAAAATGTATTCAATCTTCAACTCATGTGTATGATCAAGGAATTACACAATAAATTAAGAATGACTTTATGGGAAAAGGACATGTCGTTGTATCATATCAATTGAAAGTAGAAGATACAACCTGATCGCCTTGATGTCGCAATATTCCTTTCGATGACTCTTGGTTCCAACACACACACTTGCTCTATCCTTGCATGAAGAAGATCCAATTCCTCTTGATAGACCTACTAGAGTCTCCAAGCTTCTGTTCAAGTTGGGTTCTTCACACAATTCCTTCACCAATTCTTCAATTAATCTTGCTTAACGTTTTCCATGAGAATCATTTAAATATATAGGAGAGGGTGAGATGGTTACATGGATGAGAATGATCCAACCAAATCAGGGAATCCAGTAAAATGACAACCATACAAATGCCAACCCATTTTCTAGAAGATCCCCTTCTAGAACCCTCGAGACTTCTTCTCTTTTCCAAGTTCAAAAACAAGTTCACACCCTATGTATAGAGCAACCTACGAGAAGTTCACACCCTAGATGAAGGTGGCCTATGAGAATGGGTCATTCTCGCACCCTGGGCCATATGTAGCATGCGAACTCACTTTGAAAATATGTTTTTTGGAAGGAGATAAATGCCACTTTTCTCAGGAGAAAGTTCTTGTTGGGAGCCTGAGTACACTATTGTCGATACATCACCAAGATGAACAAAATCATGTGTAACATCCTTCCATCACTTCTTCTCTAAAATAAAAATCTAAGGTTCAAGCAGTGGAAAATCACATTGAGAATCAACAACAAGTTCTCCAAATCTTAAAGGACAACCTGACCATGGCACAGAATCACATGAAACAACAAGTAGATCAACATCGTAGTGAAAGAAGTTTTGAAGTAGGGGATTGGGTATTTTTAAGACTACAACCATACAAATAGATGTACCTCAATCAAGCCAAGAAGGATAATAAATTATCACCAAAGTACTATGGCCCTTATAAGGTGTTGCAAAAGATTGGTACTATGGCATACAAATTGGAGTTGCCTGCATCTTCACGAGTACACCCAGTTTTCCATGTTTCATGCTTAAAGAAGGTTATAGGTGACAAGATCCCAGTTCAAACTGTATTTCCATAACTTGATGAGGAAGGAAAAATCATATTGGATCCTGAAGCCATCACTGACACACGAATTCACCAGCTGAGGAATAGATCCATTTCAGAGTATCTCATTAAATGGAGGAAACTACCGGCTGAAGATTCCACTTGGGAAGATGTGTCTTTTATATAGAAGCATCCAGAGTTACTCAAGCATTGCAGAAAACACTTGTCTCAAGGGGAGGGGCATGTTAAGCCCTAATATTGGCTCATCACCCCTTAATTGGGGCATATTATATTAATGATGTTATTTTATTTATGTTGGCTTTAGGCCATTAATTGTAATTATACCTCCTAGTCTCCTATTTATACCAAGGAGACATTTTCACTTTGAATCATCTTGTACTTGAACATTTAAGTGGGGTAAAAGGAAGTTTCCCCCTCGAAGACGCTTATTATCTGAAATTATCTCTTTTTCAAGGCGTTGAGTACTTTTTCTGAGGTTTTTCTATACTATATTGATATTTGGTTCTTAACAAATATAATTTGATTTGAACTTGACAAAAGCATATTGAGGACGTGTCATAACCATAAAATTGTTCTGGATGCCTTTGAGATCATTGAAGAATCCAGTTTCCTTGATCTGCGGAGATATTTGTGCTTTATGTTCATAACATAAATTTCAGTAGCTAATTGAGAGTTGTGCCTGCCTTTTTAGCTACCGAAACTGGGAACTTTTGGCAGCTAACAACACATAAAAATTTGACCCCTAGCTGTCAAAATCTATTTATTTGAAATTTTACATTCAATAGTTTTAAATCATCACTTGCCAACTTTGCATATACCTGGACACCTCTTTGAAACACAAGATACACCACTAGAGCATTACTCCTAAAATTCTTATCATGCAGACATTCTCAAAATGATCAGAGAAAATTTCCAAATAGGTAACTGGAGAACAGATGACTATATCATAGGACCATAACCCAACCAATTATATATTGACCTATGTCCACTCTCGTGACACACTAGAAGCTATGTTCCCACCCCTTATCAGCATGATGTTATTAATCCTTTTACCTTGTTCTAGCAAGACCACGATGATCTATGACTTATACCATTCCTAGTATGTCCATTGATGGATGACCTAGATTGTCCCTTGGAGTTTCCTGTCAAAGTTCCTCTACTCTGGGTCTCCATGAATCTCTGACCATCAAACTCTGATGGAACTCATAGTGATGGATCTAACGATCTAGGTTCTATAGTAGCTACCCTCCGATAAATCAACGGTCCTTGTTGAATCAGAGTACATCCTCTCCAAGCATCATATCCTACTCTGAGGGAGGGTCATTATTTATTTTCGGCACCGAATCAACGACAACGATTCATCCTATCTCAAAAAACAGCTTTTCGATGGTTATAACAGTCTAATACAGGACTTAGCAGTTCCAGGATTTCTTCCAAGGATTCTCTAAGGATTACCAAAACTTTGGGGACTCTCATTAGGCCTCAAAAATTACTAATTCATTCCTTACCCATCACTTAGGTGGAGATTTTCATCTCTACAAACTACTCATACTAGGACAAATGGGTTCCATCAATGATTTGAGGCTCTCTAACTTATATAGAAAGCTCTCTTGGGAACTTATACAGTTCAATGCCTAACTCGGAGCACCTCTACCTATTCCTACTAGAAAGTATCACTTTTTCTTGGTTTCTAAACCTATCTTATTTTCCAGGAATCACACTACAACGATATCCTACTATACACACATGAGGCAGATATATACATATAGATATATCCATGAGTTCATTCACATGAGGGATAATTCGTGCAGCTCCTCGAGCATTCTAGGTATGATGTAGGGTCCTCCTGCTCATTTACATACTGCACAAGAAATTCCATTCCATTACTTAATCCTCAAGGTACAAATTCTTCCCAATGGGACAATATCAATCCCATTAGCTAGACACACACATTTACAACACAATTGTAGGAATAAAACCATTGGTTTAATTAAATTACACAGAGTGAGAAACACTTATTTGTTACAGATTATATCCGGCCAACTGACTATGGGTTTTCACCTTTCTACCCAACCATAGGTGTTATAGCGGACAAAACCCCCTATGGAATACACTAGGGTTCAACATGTACATAGATCTAACCTTATAAAAGTCTCCTACTCTTTAGACTACACTGAATATACTCCACATTCATACAATAAATACAAAGTAAAAGGACCTGGTAACTCTACCTTAAAATCCGCATCTGGTGTCGATCCTTTCATGTTTTATTGCTCCTCGACTACAAGTCTCCTCCCAAGGCCGACTTGCATTCACAAAAAGACAAACAATAAACTACGAACATGTGTTTCATATATGAATTAGTGGGTTAGATGTCAGTATAAAACATAAATCAAACATAAATATTGAACACATCATATTGCGGGACAAAAGAAATATTCCTTTTATTAATATCACAAAGTTTACTTACAATGAGATCGATGACTGCTCCTCGAACCTAGTCCAATATCCTCTTCACAAAGCTTCAATTGTGCCTCCACGTATCTTTCTCCTCTCACACTTCTCTTTAGGGAAATGGCATAGGCTTATAATGGAGGAAAAATGCAAGAATGGACAATTATGGCTCAAAACTCACAAGGTGGCTGCAAATTCTTGGGGCAAGGATGGGATGTGAAATGGGTAGAGTTTCATTGTTCTTATTATTCTCTTAGTAATGAGACCCCAACACCTCCTTTTATATGACAAAATGATGGTTATTCAGTTGGGTGATGGGCTATAGGTGGTGGATTAGTTGGGAAACTACCCAATAGCCCGTAATCTCAACGAATTCCTTGCAAATTTTTGGAGGTATAGGCGGGATGTAGTGGATAATCCTGAGTATGTACATAGGATGTAGTGGAGAATCCTGAGTACATACGTAGGTTGTAGTGGAGAAGCTTGAGTACATATTCAAAAAATGAGTTTTTTAGAAGATCAACTCAGTGATGACTTGGAAAAATTTGCAAGTAAGAGGACCAAATGTTAGGTATGCATATGTTGAGAAAATTAGGGTTATAACAGATTCCCCATAATGTGTGAGGTCAAAAGAGCATCTGATGGACAAAATACATTACCAATATTCACCAATGTACAAAGTGAGTGAGCCCGGGACCATAGTTCAGGACGTGCCATCTGCAAAAATAATAATTGTCTCACTGAGGCAGTCATACCCATGCTCAGGATGAAATGAATCATGGCTTCCAATCAAATACATTGCAGATCCATGTCATATAACTATATAAAGTGTATTCGTGAGCAATACACAACAGATATACATCTCAAAATCAAAGATATACATGTATAGTATCCATATTCAAGAAGCCAAATGACACCTGATGGTTGGACATGAGGCCGTCATAGCTCAGGAAACAACTTCAAGATCTTCAAAACTCAGGTAGGAGTGTAATGTGAGTGTACAACTTCACTACCCAGAGGCCTTCGATGACTTGTCGGGGAAAAAACAAGAGGATCTCCTTGATGAGGCAGAGAACTTCATTGATTTCGAACAAAGACTTGATTGGACTTATGGGGATGGTCGGGCATGAGGGATAGAGACAGAATATAGAAAGTCCAACTCAGGTTGGGTAAAAATTCCCTTGGACAATAGCATGACTGATGATTAGACTCAGGCAACATGACATTGACATAATTTCATGATGTAGGAGGAAACAAAAATTCTCCATGTGTTTGGAAGGACAACCAAATGGAGGAGGACACAACTCTATGTAGTGATAACAACTTCCTAGGGTCATATTAAATCGCAATTCTTGAAGACAAATGAAAGGATGTTCTTTGTCCAAGGGCGACTCATTATGCTGCCAAAAAAAAAGAAAATACTTTTCCCGTCCTCTTTTTGGGGTATATTTGATTTTTTTGTCTTTTTCAATATTTTGAAGAGCTTGAAAAAGAATAAAATAATGCTACTTTACAAGGGAGGAATGAGTGTCTCAAAGAATACTAGTTACAAGCACAAGTAACACACTAATTCTCATAGCAAGGAGACATGTGCAGGGAAAGGACACTCGAGAAAAATTCCATCATGGGTCAAGGTGTCAAGTCGCAGAGGCAAAGTGCTACAAGGCTTGGGTATAAGGCATGTTTCAAAGGTTCAGTTGAGAGCAACA
Organism: Picea engelmannii; assembly: GCA_009831015.1. NCBI lineage: Eukaryota > Viridiplantae > Streptophyta > Pinopsida > Pinales > Pinaceae > Picea > Picea engelmannii. The sequence continues at coordinate 1,067,778 of ML777996.1, read as the reverse complement.
TGGAGCCGACATTAGTCCAAAAACATAGAGATGCAACTATAATTAGAAAGGCATGATGAGACCCCCTTCAATTTATTTTTCACAAGCCCAGATAAGGTAAGTTCGATGGTTTTTTCACATTTAGAGAGTCTGAAAAAATGTAAAAGAAGACTCCACTGGGGTATATTTTTTGAAGGTAGTCTAGTCGGATCGAGAAAGGGATAAACTATCACTGAAAATATGTCTATTCAAAACCATTTTACCGAGTGTGACATAGACAAGATCACTAGCCAATCTTTTCAATTTTAAGGAGTTTGAAAACAGCTTAACTATGGACTCGTAGCCTTTTTCTAGATTTAATCTCCTTAGCCTGAAAAAGTACAAAATCTACTTAGGATAACTCTCCCGGCGAGATGAATCTCCTGAGGTGTACTTTTTTCCTCCTTAATAAACAGGCCGAAAAAAGGGGTAAACTCATTCCAGTAGATGTTTTTTGAACCAATTAACGAGTGTGAAAGAACAAGGTCACTTGACGATCTTTTCAATTTTAAGGAGTCTGAAAAGAGATTAACTATGGAATCCATAGGGGATGCTCTTCTGGATCATTTTAACGAGTGTGAAGGAACAAGGTCACTCGACAATATTTTCAATTTTAGGGAGTATAAAAAGAGCTTAACTATGGACTCCATGGCGGTTCCTTTTTCGTAAATTTAGTCCCTCAAGCCTGAAACAAGGGTTAAACTTATACCTGAGAATACTCTTCTAGTGAACCAAAGTTCCTAGAGCATACCTTTGTTCGTAAAATTGACCATCCGGACCGAAAAAGGGGTAAAATACCATTGGATAGACATGCCTTCAAATTTTAGTTTGGCGAGCATGAAGGATAGCAATATTGCTCGACAATCTTTTCATGTTTAAAGAGTCTAAAAAGGGCTTAAAAGAAGACTCGTTTTTTGACAGTCTCAAGGGTGAGGTCAAGAGTGATGACATATCAGACATATGAGGCTCAATTTCATAATCAGGACAATACTAACAAGGAATCCCAATCCTAAAGTCATTAATGACAACATGGACACCAAAAATGCAACCAAGATCTACCTAGGGAATTCATGTAGAGGTAGGATATACCAAATATTATGACACTTCTACAACATTAATGATGGTTTTGTGTCATAGTTTAGTGGGTTCGATCCTATGGAAGAGTAGAAAATACAACGAGATGCAAAAAGTGGAGGTGGAATCCTAACTTAAATGCAAAAAGTTGGAAAAATGACTTTTACCAAAGAATCTTTAAAAGTGACCCATTTCCCAAAAAGTTTTCCAAATCAAAAGTGAAGTGTATCATAACATCCAATGAGGAACTCAAGAACCACGTTAAATGATTTTCAAGCTAGAAAAAAATGACAAAAGGGTCCAAAAAATGACAAAAAGGGCCAAAAAGGTTTATAAATAGAAGTTGGCAGCTCATTATCATCATTGCAACTTGAGAATTGACAAAAAAGCCAAAAAGACCCCTTGCTAAAAGAGTTGATTTCGGGAGGTTCAGATGACGAAACGAACTTCCACTCAGACCAAGTAAGTATAAATCAACCCCTCTTTCATTTCAATAGTTCCCTTTTGCATTTATTTTAGTTTTTTGGGGGTGCACACTCCTAAAAAGGGGCGATCCTAGGTGTACGTGGGTTGTCTAAGGACAACCCGCATATTCCCATGGGCAGAGGACAATCTGCCCATGTGCATACATGACTGTGCCCAATACAACCTGTGTACACCCTCAAGAACATGGGAAAATTAAAAGTACAAGGTTTAACTCTCCTTTGAACTTGTTTGTAATAGGATCTATGTCCATTGGAGAGAGAGGGAGCATGAGGACATTGATTCTTTGGTTGAAGAAGACCCTACTGCTGTCGTCGAAATAAAACAATGCGGGTTGTGGAAATTATTCCGGTGTCCACTCATGAGGGCACAACCCAAGATGTTGAATACCTTGGTAGATTAATGGCACCCTGACACTGAGGCATTTATGCTTGAGGGGAAGTCATTGAATCCAACTACTAAGGATATTTATTTTCTTACTGGCCTCTCGAGGAGAGGGGAACTATTCAACCTTCATTCTTTTCCTCCTGGGCCTCACAACATAGCTAAGTTGATCAGGCTACACTGCGAGGATGGCACAGATAAAGTGGGTTCTTAGGTGTCGATCCATAATATTACCAACCTATCATTGCAAGTGATAGTTTTACTCATTGGGCAGATCATTAGATATGCGACCTTAGATCAAGCCTCCTGGGCGTACATGCATTGTGCAGTACAATGCTTAAATGCATGATTGTTCAAATGGAGAACAACCATGCTAGATTGCATGAAGAGATAGCTCATGGAGTGTCGTGGGAGGAACAACAAAAAAATTGGGTTCAAGACTATTCTATGCTTCTTTTTCTTCGAGAGGGTACCCAGTCTCAGTCCGGGAGATATAGTATGGGGGCATGTGGCCTCCTTTCCATTCGTGTGTAGGTGGGCGGCGTTGTTGTCGCGACAGAGGGGAGGGAGGACCATTGAGGTCTTCGACGATACTTTCTTTGACTGGTAGTCTCAGAATATTTCATCTATAGAGGACTACCCCTATGTCGGGATCAACTTCTCCAGGATCCTAATATGCATGTACCTCTTAGAACAGAGTGAGGAGAGATAGGTACGTTTTCTTTTAAAAAAAATTAATTTTTTTTTTTATATATATATCATTTTTATGTGTACTAGATTATCTGACAACTATGTATATGTTATGTACATATGTGGGACCAGTGCGTCCAGCATATTTTGCAAGGAGCAGGCGGCATCCTAGACCAGAGGCAACACCAGTAGCAGTCGTCGGACCAGCAGCAGCAACAGGGGGACCTCCAATCGGAGAGGCTGAGAGAGTGTTGAGATGGGTGGAGTGGAACCTCACCACACTCACTCATACAGTGCCCATGGTCGAGATCGAGAATCTCCCACCATGTATGCAACCTCATGTAGTTGGGGTGCCATGGACCTGGGTCCATCTTTTCCGGTGTTTGGAAAATGCCTTTGTCCACTATGGCAGGGCCAACAGGCCCTGTTCTTAGCTTAGGGTGGACCACTTACATGCCAAGGGAACTTTTTGTATATTTTTTAGGGTATAAGCCCCGCGATGTACATCATACATAATATTTTTTTAGGCACTTGTGCCCACCTATGTACTCTGAGACTTTTGATATATATATATATATATATATATATATATAATGTCTTATGGATCACATTTGTACAATGTATGTACATGTGTATGTGTGTGCTTCTTTTTATGTGTGTGCAATATGTCAATCTAATACATGATTAGCTAGAGTATCTGTGATTTGATTCAATCTCTTAGGAACATGGATATACATAATGTAATCAAATCATCGTTCTAAGAGACATACCCTAAGGAATCGTCGGTGTAGAGTAGTATCATAAATGAGGTAAACCCAATTTAACTGGGACACAACTAGATGTGCATCTAAGTAGACCTGGAGGTGAGAGATATAATGCGACAAAGAATCACGAAGAACCTTTATCATTGCATTGTACTCGGTAACATTGTTTGTGGTGTCACCTAGACAGATACCTCTAGAAGATAGAAATTTCCCTTGAGGTGTGAAGATCACCCAAGCTACGGAAGCAAGCCTCCGAGTGTGTGAACTAGCGCCATCCGTGAACCCAACGAACACCTATAATTCACTTGACATCTACCACAGTGAAAAATATGACATCAAAAATGACACATCCATAAAACAAAATCTAAAACAAACTAACTATATAAGAACTATACATATGTACAAGAAGTCACCCAAGGTGACCCACCTACAAGTAATAATTCTTGAGGTAGAGCCCATTTCTAGGCTTCGCCAAAGCTTTCCCTTTGAAGTCAACCAGACAATAAGCACCCTTATTTAGTACCTCCTTCATGACGAAAGGTATGAAACACATGGGTTTGAACTTGCCTGCCCCTAGGGGATCCTTATCTTGGTCATACACCAGGACAAGGTCACCTTCGGAGAAAATCCGAGGATGAACAGACCGATCGTACTGACACTTGAATTTTTTCTTGTGAGCCTCGTTAGCCAAGGCTACATCACGTCGCTACTCATTGAGATGCACGAGATATAATAAGCATTCCTCAAGAAGTGAAGTGTCTGGAAATAACTATACTACCAACTTTATAGATGGGATCTGGCACTCTATTGGAAAGACTGCTTCTAGCCTGTATATGAGTTGAAAAGGTAGAAACTGGTTGCAGTATTTATAGACATTCAATAGGCCCACAATGTCGAGTATAACATCAAATTCCAATTTGACTTAGCCGAATTGATCGTTCATTGTAGAATGGTCTTGACAAACTTATTCACAGCTTCCACCTGACCATTCTCTTGTGGGTAGTAAGGTTATGAGTGTTCTTGCCTCAACCCAAAATTTGATGTTAACTCAGACATCATTTTTTTCTGAAAGTGACTGCCATGTTCAGTGAAAATCTGCTTCAGGATGATGAACCTTGCTACAATCTGGTTAAAAATAAAGAGAGTTGTTGTTTCGCCATCATCTTTGAACATTGGCATAGCCTCGACCCACTTTGTGAAGTAGTCTACCACTATGATGATATAATGATGCCCCCTAGATGAAGTTGGGTGGCATGTAGTGTAATCAATCCCCCACTTGGTGAAGGGACCAACTGTAATGACAGGAAACATGGGAGAGGGGTGTGCCCTCATTTTCTGAGAGAAGATATGACACAGGTGGCACTTCTTGACCGATTCAACGCAATCTTTGATCAATGTCGGCCAAAAATAACCTACTCGTAGAATCTTTTGGGTTGTTGCCAACCCAGAAAAATGACCACCACATGCTCCAGTGTGGCAGTCGTTAAGCACCAGTTATGCTTCTTCATGAGTGGGACACCAGCGGAGGATGCAATCTACACCCCGACGATACAAAGTGTCATCGAGAATGAGATAGTTTTTCACCTAATGGCATATACGTCGACGCTCATCCCGAGAAGCAAAGGTGGGGCACTTCAAATTCAGAATATAGACTAGTATATCTCCATACTAGGGTTCCAAAGATGAAATCAGAAAAATATCTCCTTTAATCGAGGATTCTTCAGGTGTAACATCACCTGATTCGACCGAAAGTTCTGAGATAAGTTCCGCAAAGACCAGTGAATTTTTAGGTTTCACAGAAACAAAATCCAAGTCAAATTCCTGGAGGATAACTATCCATCTACTAATCTTTCTGCCGATTACATGTCATGTCAACACGTATTGAAACAAATTATCAACGACAACGATGGTAGTCTTACGAAGAAGAATATAATGACAAACCCCTGGACAGCATGCACTGCTGCCAACGCTAGATTCTCAACATGGGAGTAGTTGAGTTATGGTCCAACCAGGCCTCGTCTCAGGTAATAAATCACATGCTCTTCAAGAAAATCATCCTCTTGAACCAAGACCATACCGATGGTCGACTCTACAACGACCAAATATAATAAGAAATATTTTATTATAATTGGGAGGTCAGAGTAGAGGGGAAGATGCGAGGGTGCATTTCAATGCTTCGAAAGAGCGTTGAGCAGCTTCATCCCAATGGAAAGGGACTCCCTTATTTTGTAGAATCATAAACCATTTAGTGATCTCAGCATAGTTTGCGATAAAACGCCAAAGAAAATTTGTTTTACCCTGTAAGATTTGAAGCTGAGGGACTATTCACGGGGCAGGAAACTAGACTATCACCTCAACCTTCAGAGGATTGACCATGATACCTATTGTCGAAACTATGAAACCTAGCAGATGACCCAATGTCATGCAAAAACTACACTTTTTTGGATTCAAGAGAATCTGATAGTAGAGACATCGTTCAAAGATAAGTTGGAGGTGCGTGGGATGATCAGCTCTCTTACGAGATTGTGACACTAAATCATCAAGATAGGCCTCGACTATATGTATTAGGTCATGGAAAGAAAAAGACATGGCCCACTGAAAAGTGACTCCAGCATTCTTCAGGCCAAAAGGCATCTCCGATAAGAAAATGTACCCCATGGATAGATAAAAGATGTTTTATGCTGGTCTTTAGGATTAATCTATATCTGATTGTATCCTGAAAAACCATCCATGAAAGAAAAGACCTCACTACCTTCGCACTCATCAATAATCTAGTCGATGAATGGGGTGGGGAAATTACCTTTGGACAAGCCTTGTTCAAATCACGAAAGTCCAAACATACGCGAATCGTTACATGCTTTTTGTTGACCGAAACAGGATTTGACACCCATTGAGTCAACTGAACGGGGTAGATGAAACCGACTTTGAGCAGTTTATCTACTTCATCCTTAATAGTTGCCACTTTATGAGGATTGATCGGATGAATCTTCTTTTGAACTGTCTTTGCGTTAGGATAAATCATTATTTCATGTTTGACGATTCTTGGATCAATGCCTAGTATTTCCTCATAAGACTAGGCAAAAACGTTGCAGAATTCTTTAAATAAATCTATGTAGATTTGAATCTCCTCGAGGGAGAAGTCTGCTCCAACGAAGACATTCTCCACGATGCCATGGTTTTTGGAGATGTCAATAGGTATTGTTTCAGTGATAGTTTCCATACTACCCCCGGCATAAACTGCATACATAGCCAGAGGATTAATAGGACAAGGCCTATCTCCAGTCATAGTCGACACAAATTCTCCAGCCGCTACTTTTCTTAACTCTGGGAGGAAATAAGATCTATGGTGGAGATCATCCTAGGGTATTTCTGGACCAGTCAATGCCTCTAAAATCACCTCGTCAAAGGGAAAGACCAAGTCTAAAGAATCATTATTGGCAAGGGAATCCTGAGCCCAAATAGGCTCGAGAACTGGATCTAACTTCTGTTTGGGAGTCAGATCGGGGTCGTCAGAAGCTTGCTGGACTATAGAGTATGTAACTTCTATCACGAACAAGGGCATGGACATGCTAGGATGCCCTGTCCCTTTCATTGAACTCGATGGGGAAGGAATATTCCATGGATCAATAAAGTAAGTCGTACATAACGATGACACTTGAAAAATATCATCCCTAGGCTAGTCAGGGATAGGTGATATCATCTTGACATCGCCATAAGGAGGGCACAAACCAACCCCCACATTGATGACGTCGAGTTGTGGGTTATCAATCATCGGGACCGTGGATGCCCCCAATGAAGGGTTAGACCTGGAGAAGGACAATTGATCAATGGTCACGATTCGGCCCTCGTGTGGAAACAACAAGACCCAAAAATGTGTGGCAACCACTAGATGCATGAGATATTTCCAAATCCTTCCTAACAACAGGTTGTAGTCGAGAGGTGCATCGACCACTTCAACTTCGATGCACATGGTATTCCCTCCTAACTGCACAGGGAAATAAGGGATGATTCCATGTGGTCTGAAAGAATGACCATCGAAAGTGGTAAGCAGAGTAGGCGATGGAGACAAAACGGGTTGGCCAATGGCCTTCCAACACACCAACGACATCACACATGTTGAGGCACCCTCATCAACAACTGTGCAAAAAACATTCCGAGTAAAAGATTTCATGGGGTGAGCCACTACTATATGAAACGCAATGTTGTATGGGAGACGAGGCTTTAAGTTGGTCATATCAAGCATGATCATTCCTCGATTACACATCTCAGTGGAACCTAAGGCCGCTAGTAGATCCTTTCTCTAGGAAGGGCATCTCTGGAGGACCTCCAAATATGACATCCCCCAAGGGGTTTGTGATAAATCCTCCACCACAGAGTAATTATGGGTGGCCCTCACAATTGGATTATGCGAAGTTTTCTTGAACGCCCCTTTCGGGATGTGTGTCATTGTTTTTCCCATCATCTTCTCAATATGGAGAGGAACAAATGGGTTTACGGCTTCTTTACCCTTCTCAGAAGTTTTAGGCATTCTATAATCGTGTTCCCTAGTCGCAATGTAGGCATCACCTTTCATCATATACACGTTCAAGGACAAAGGATTACTAGAAGACGAAGGGGGTCCCTAACCTCCCCCATCTGCACTCGAAGAGGATTGAGTTAAATTTTTCCCATGAGTAAATGGGTTCGTTAACACAACAGGATGTTGTTGCACTAGTAAATTTTGGGCCTCCGCAAGATGAGGACATAGGTGAGTTGGGTGGTCTTCCATGCAAAGGTTACATGGATACTTCGACTTTATTTTCTTTATGCTACCCCCACAAACATTTTTGGTGGGTTTCTTATCCCCCTTACCCTTATTTCATTGTTTCTTCTTTTCGTTAGGATGTTGGCTGGCCTTCAAGTTCGTCAATTGTACACTGTGTACATCCAACATTTGAGTAGGGGGAGTAGTCGAACCAGTGGTCGGGATGGCCATTGTCTGCTGTATAGAAAATTGTTGCAATTGATTCAAAAATTGATCATTGGAATTCGCTTGTGCTAAACCAACGATGCCATCGGCATGTGGTGCAGACTTGTGTATGGTCTTGTCAAGAATAGACCATGGTGCATTTGGAAAAACTTTGTAAAGTAAACCAGACTGAGAGTATATCAGTTCTAGTTGTTGAGCTCTGATTATCACCTCTTCCTCTAAAAATACCCTTGACGTTGCAACGTCCTTGGATAACTGGGGTACCAAAGACTTAAGGAACCACTCTAGTAGGAATGCTGGTGGAACTGGTACTTTTATCAAACACTTCTGACGTTGCTATTCTCATATGTGATCCGAAATATGGTCATCCCTTTTTTTCTCAAAGTTGGCCAACAATTTGGTGTTGACATTGTATCTCACAGGTAATTGAAAATGGTTTAGAAAAAACATTTCCAATTTGCCAAAAGTAGAGTATCTTGAGTGGTCGAGCTTGATATACCATTTCACGGCACTCCTGATAAGAGTGCGTTGAAACAGATGCAATTGTATGGAGTCATCCCTCAATGAGTTGGATGAGCACCATAGGTGAAAGGTGGTCACATGATCACCTGGATCTTCATTAGGCTTACCTTCTAACTTTGGAATGTTTGAGGGCAACTTGGTCAGCATAGGAGACCAACGCAGATCATGACAGATTGGTTCGTTTAACAATATTGACAATTCTAGCAAATCTAATGTTTCCAGAAAGGGTATCTTGGATTATTTAGTATGTACAGGAGGAAAGGAGCCTGGAATTTGGCTGGCACCAAGTTTCCAGGAAAAGTTAGGTTGTTGACCAAGGTTCTGGTAAAAAACATGGCCATGGACAACATTTGGATACTGCGCTTGTTGAGACGTCATCAACTGAATATTGTAGTAGGAAATTGAGGGCTCAGAAGGGATTGCTCCCAACGATGTGTTCCAAATGTTCTAGAAAAGGTTTCCCCCTGTCGATCTGATGGGCATAGGTACTAAGCCCTGCCCTTGGTTCCATTGGCCATGGAAGGGTTTTCCCTTGGTCGACATCCCTGATGAGGGGATTGATCCCTACCACAAATTCCAGGGTCCTTGAGAGGTGTTTTCCCCCTGTGCAGGAATAGTACCCTGAACAGGATTTTGTGATCCAAAACCAGGGTTTCCCCCGGCCAAGACGGTAGTAGACGAGAATGCGTTGTTACCAAACGTGTTGAAAAAAGAGAATGGAAAAGAACCCATAGGCATGGTGTTGGAAGAATGTCCTTGACTACCTTCTCTGAACAAGTTGTAGTTCATTTTCAACCAGACAAAATGTTGAGAAGTGCCGCCGAGCGAGGGGGACGAAGGAGGTATGTGACCTACGCCATAAGGGAAACCATTATAGGGGGCTGAGGTACCCCCAAACCCATGGTCTGTAGGGTGGAGTAGGTGAGGATTGAGTTTGTATCAAGGTCGAGCATCTGGTATGAAAACTAAGGACCCATTTCAATCTGTGTGAATGTTGCAGTGATCTCTGCCATAGACAAAATTAGACCATTGTCCGAAGTAGAGGCGGTCAAGACCATAGTGGTCTGGACCTGCGAAGGTGAGTTAGGAGGAAGAATTCCCCCAGTGGTGGAATTCATAAAGGGAGTGTGAGGACTCCCTGATGAAGTAGAAACATTTGCCTCCATCATTTCTTGCAGGACTATCTGACGCTCATGATGCATTACTCTTGGGGGGACAACTTGTACCACGTTGGGCACCGATAAGTCAGTGATCAGAGGGTTATACAAGCCGAGAGCTTCTGCTCCAAGGTCAGAAATAGTTGGTTCATTCATATACAACTGTTCTCATCTCAGAGATGGCTCAGGCATAGTTTCCTATGGCTCGGCCACCTCAAATGACCCTTGCTAGTCAAGTCTTCGTAGTAACGGTGGCGGTGGTGGATCCAAATTAACCAGCGGTAGGCCCAAAAGCTCGTGACCGATGGGGCTCTTGATATTCCATTGTGTGAGAATATCATTGACACAGTAAGGATTTTTAAACTTTGAATACCAAGCACACACTAGAAAATTCCTATGAGATAAAGCAAGCAAAACCACTAACTAGTTGGAAGAACAGTTACACCAGCCAACACTAGAGAAACTTACCAATGCAATTGCAACTCAAACATGAAATCACCCTCTAGGTATAATCTACAAATCGTGGCCCGATGTATACCCTAGGTACCATGATATACCCCCACAGTCACTTGTGTAAGTCCCTAAAATAAAGGCAACTAGGTTCCCAGCTCGTGAAAAATCACCAGGCGGGTACAGTTGACAATCGGGTGGACCACAACAAGAAGGGTATCAAGCCTGAAACCTATCGAGGGTATCGAAATCAAGTGTTTCGGAAGACGATGGAGGAACTCTAATGGATTCGAGACCCACAAATCTCCATGGAAAATGCAATCAACAGAATCCCAAGACAAGTCCTTTATATGCGTTCCCCACTACGCTTGGTCTGACTTTGGAGGGGTTATCTCTACTACCTTTCCACACCTGACCTTGTGTTTATCCCCTGTGTTAGAGGAGGGTCATGAATGAATTTCACATTTACGGGAATTTTTACATTCCCTAGCACATACTCATATGTTTGTTTTATAGCCTTGAAGAGTTTCCTCTCCAACCTAAATCAAGGCTCTAGCCTACACTAGTTGATGGACCCTGCAAACATGAAGTCTAATTGATTTTAATTGAGCGTTAATTTTAAGTGGCTTGTCTTAAGTCAAGGAAACAAAAATGAAACTAGTGGTGTATTTTAAGAGACGAAAGAGAAGAACTGTAAATGTAACTGAAAGCAAAATTGCTTCTATTGACAAATAAATATTTGCAAATTTAAACCCGTTAACCAACTTTTTGTAACTACTTTTTCTAAGATCTTTTAAAAGAAAAACCCAAAACTAACTTTCTCTCGACTATGAGCTACTTAAAGTTATAAGTATTATGTAAATAACTTAAAGAAAAGAACTATTTCTCCTGATAAGTAAAGACAACTAACCAAACTACTTAACCAAACAAAGAAATGAAATCTTTATTTATTTATTTTTATGCTTCAAAATAAGAAACTTGAAATAACTTCTTTTCTTTTCTTCTAAAGCAAGTAAAAGGGAAAAAGTGAAGACAAGGCAAGACCAAAAATTGACTTCTGGTCTACTGTGGATCATAGGGATTCACTGATGATACTAAACAGGCTTATCAGAAAAGACTCACAAACTCGACTCAAACCCTTTCAAAGGAAACACAAGAAATATATATATATTTTTTAAAGAAATAAGTAAACTGACGTCAAACCTAGGCTAAAGGTTGTAACTACAGAGACCAATACTAAATCAAGAAATCCCTGAGAAGTAAAACTTCAATCAGGGAAGAGGTTGACTTCCCCTTCTTAAGGAAAAATATTCTTAAAACAAGCACGCTACTGACACTTAAGAAGCATGTGTATGTACATGGGATATCTAAAGGTGGGGCATGTATGTACATGTGAAGACCCACTATAGGCCATGTACACCTCTGTAACTTCTCAAAAAAGAAAAATAATAGTCAGGCTAACAAGGCAGGGAGTACTGGTATGGAAGACCAGAATCCTTTAAAGACTCAACAACTTAGAGAAACTCAAAAAAGGTAATCAAACCAATTAAAACACCCATAAACTATCCCTTAAAACCCTAGAGGTTTCCCTAGTATAGTCGCCAGTTCTGCTATAGCGGGAAAACCCCACTATGCACTACACTAGGGTTCAACATGTAGGCAGATATAACCATCTAAAAGTCTCCTACTCTTTAGAATACCTCGAATATACTCCACATTCATACAAGAAATACAAAGTAAAAGGATATGGTAACTCTACCTTAAACTCTGTGTCCAGTGTCGATCCTTTCATGTTCGATTGCTCCTCGACTACAAGTCTCCTCCCAAGGCCGACCTTCATTCACAAAAAGACAAACAAGAAACTACAAACATGTATCTCATATATTAATTAGTGGATTATATGTCAGTATAAAACATAAATCAAACATAAAGATTGAACACATCATATTGCAGGACAGAAAAAGTATTCCTTTTATTAATATCACAAAGTTTACTTACAATGAGATCGACGACTGCTCCTCGAACCTGGTCCGGGCTCCTCTTCACCAAGATCCAACTGTTCTTCCACATATCTTTCTCCTCTCACACTTCTCTCTAGGGAAATGGCATAGGCTTATAATGGAAGAAAAAGGAAAGAATGGACAATTCTGGCTCAAAACTCACAAGGTGGCTACAAATTCTTGGGGCAAGGAGGGGATATGAAATGAGTAGATTTTCATTATTCTTATGCTTATCTTAGTAATGAGACCCCAAAACCTCATTTTATATGAAAAAATGATGGTTATTGGGTTGGGTGACAGGATATAGGTGGTGGATTAGTTGGGAAACTACCCAATATCCCGTAATATCAACGAATTCCTTGCAACTTTTCATTTTTGCAACTTTTTGGATGTATACGTGGGTTGTAGTGGAGCAGCCTGAGTATGTACACATGTTGTAGTGGAGAATCCTGAGTATGTACACAGGCTATAGTGGAGCATCCTGAGTATGTACGTGGGCTGTAGTGGAGCATTCTAAGGACATACACGGGTTGTAGTGGATCAGCCTGAGGACATGGAAAATTTCCAAGTAAGAGGACCAAATGATAGGTATGAATATGTGGAGCAAATTAGGGTTATAACAATAGGCTCTACGTGCTCATTCACTTCGGCAGCAAGCCACCCCCATTCCAAGACATGATACCATCGGGGAGTTTAGGGAGATTATCAGGTGAAGGTTACTCTCCTTCATACCACTCTTATTTAATATTTTCTCATATCCACCTAGCCTAGGCCCTTAGGAGTTTTATCAGATTCTCTCTAGCATCAAGCGCGCGGGCTTCTCAACTTAGGTTGGGATCTATGCTTTCCAACTAGCCCGGTAACCAAATTTTCTTGAGACTCGTGTATCTTAGCCCACACCTGGTCCTATCCTTCACTTTTCTTCTCCATCCTTTGTTCAAAAATCCCCCCGATTTCCCTCCTTATGTGTCTATTTTCCCTCCTCCTTTTTCCTCTTGATCCCCAAAACTCCCCTCTACAAAAACTACCCCTTGGGAAGGTTCTCGACCTGTACCCTGTTTTCTTATTTTATAAGGGAGATTATGGGTCAATCATGGGGACTTGTGGTGACCGTTCATGTTGTCATTTAGCTAACAGTATAGTTCACTTGAAGAAGTCTCCCCATATTTCCATTCATTGAGGGTGGTTTTTTTCTCAACCACTATCCCTTCCTCATTAAAAAATGTTTCCTTGAAAACAAAGTTAAGGGAAATATAATAATATTTTCAATTCAAATATTTCAGCAAGGAGGATTGGGTCATCTTAGCATGATGAACCCCCCTATAAAGGATTCCTCACTCTTCCCTCTAGTGGTATTATGGCCTGTACTTTTAAGTATTCACCCCACAGTCAGTTGATTGGCATGTTGAATCAACAATAATATAATTACAGTTTTTATGTGCCATCACATGGAAATCATCAATCATGATTAATTTACAAGATGGGGGGAACAAGGGTGTTACACTCATCACCATTATTTTCTTGTTGAGGCAGCACATTAAAATTTTTCATAGGGTCTTCCTCAATAATTTCAAGGCAAAGTTTCCATTCCTTGTCCTCACATGCTTTTGGATGTGACACAATCATGTTTTCTTCAATGATGTCTTTATTATCAATATGGATAGAAATGGTATCTTGATTCCCTTCTTCAATATGATATCCTTTATCACTTGTCTCATCCATTTCATTGATTTTTTTAAAATAAGACACCCATTCATCATGCTTCTCCGAATTTGAGTGATCATGCAATAGAAGCTCATAGGATGAAGGAAAAATTTGAGCTTGTTCCTGGACAACATTTTCAAGCATTTTCATACAACGCTCAAGATGTTATTCTTGGGTATATTCCACTAAAATAATAATGTGTTGGATTAATTATTATGCGCATGGTTTGTAAGACCCAAGGTTCGATTTAATTATGAACAACAAACCCACTAGACACTGGCTCTTTCAACATCACCTTCATGCACATATGAAGTCTCACCTGAGATATCTATGGGGACTGCAAGAACCGGGCTTCTACAACAGTAAGGGAAAGGGAGATAGATGATTGATACATTCTTCCTTGTTATATTTATGTGGGTGATTCAACTCTAGTTAGTATTACTTTCTTATGATTCAGATTCCTCTGCTTAGCATATTCCTGATTAGTACAGAGATTATTCATAGACAAAGTCATGAATATTACACCATAACTAATCCAAATTCTATTCTATGAAGCATAGAAACATAATTCAAAAGCACACATAGACAAGTAGATACTACAAGACACGATATCATCTCTAAACTGTCTCTTTATTCATATTTCTTCCTACCAACTAACTATTACATTCATGACTCTAGCATAATCCTTCAACCTTCATCACCCTAATCTCCCAACCCATTACATATTTATGCCTCAAAATATAGGGCTTAAAACCCTAGTCTCTTTATCCCAAAAATATCCCATTGCAATGCATAGCTAGCTCAATTAATTGGAAGTTCGATTTCTTTCTTATGATTTTCACTCTTCATGCAGATTTTCTATTGTTCTTATATTTATGGAATGTCATGTTGTCATACTTCCTTCACACTTTATTCTCTCTCTCTATTTCTTTATTCTTCTATCTATGCAATGTCTTCCTCCTCCGTGCTTTATTCATTCTACACACTTTCCTCCTTCTGCACACTTTCTTCCTTTTGCGCGCTTTCCTTACACTTAGGTTTTTCTCCCAACCTGTATCCAAAAATTCCTATCCAACAGGCCCCCAACACTCACTTGTGGCTCGTCTCGAGCCACTCAGGATTATTTCATGTTCTTCCATGATGAAATGAAGGGTTGAGAGGTATCCTTAGCAACCTCTACCTATTTGACAACTGCGGCCTTTGTTGTTTCTATATCCTATATGGCTTGTGGGGTCAAGTCTGTGAGTTTGTTCTCTGATTTTGTCGCTTCTTGTTTGACCTTACCTTGTACAGTGGCCAATTATTCATAATGAATGGATGACTTTTGGACAGGATAGAGGTGTTAGAGTGGGTTAAATGGCATCCCTGCCGAGGCTATGGATGTCTGTTGGCAGCAGTGGCTATGTCAACGGTATCAGAGTCAGTTTCATAAACATTGTTCCTCTCAAAATCTAGATTTGATACTAGATTACACTTTTGATGGAAACACATCTAATGCTAGACTATGTTATCCCATGAGCTTTTCATGCTTGATGTGTTTTCAGTTCCTTATCAAATCTTCATTTTTTTTATTCATCCTAACATGAAATTTTGGTGATGCAGAGATAATTGCTTCGCCCAATAAGTCGCCATTGTTGGCAACCCCACAAAATTTTGTTATGGGAACATGAAATTACATTCTCTATAGTTTCCTTCACATCATTCTTGTAAATATTATCTTTTTGAGATGATTACTAGGTTAGTAAATATATTTATTAATTCTTTAAAGTTTGCATTTTCATTTTGTTTTCAGGATTGATTCATGACTGAAAGCATGAATCAATTCATGAAAACCTAGCTTGGTATTATTCTTTTTATATACAAAGGTTTTCTTTTTAAGGGGTCATTTTGCTTATATCCATTCTAAATCTAATGCTTGAATGACTTACCTTTTGAATGTTTTGAATATTGATATGATTTCTATATACCTAGTTGGTTTGCATTTGAATTATGAACATTTTTGTGTTAATTTAGTTAAACCCTAGTCGTGCTAGTCATGAGAACTAATGCGCAAGTATCATACCCTGTACTTAATCTATTTTTCTGGAAAAGTAAATAAATGAGCTTTTCATTACCGATTGAAGGTTTGTTTCATGCTCTGTACGCAAGGTTTTCATTACCAGGTATGGTCAAGCATCATGACCAAACCCTAGGTGTTTATACTATGATTGCATAGAGGCTTCATTTTGTTTGTTTCCATTTTATCCATTCGGATGTGTTTCTTTTGATCTTGCCATCTAAACCCATAACTCTCTTGAGTCACCCCTGTTACAGTCCAGTCATATTTTTAATGGCTCTTGTTGTTCATTTGGAGCCAAATGGCCATCAGGCATTACTATCTCACGGTGATGTGAATCCAACCAAATAAATTGTAATTGCATGCCAAAGACACGTTTTTGTGAGTGTGATCCTGAGAAAACCATTACGAATTAGTCCAAACCCTTTAATACGCATTTCGGAAATGGGGCCATTTACCTTCATTCATGGGAATATTCTTCAGAAATGAATCCATTTCATAGGTATGTTTCGTTTTTTGGACAACATTTTCCTAGAAATTTTGTTTTGCCCAAGTTTTATTTCCCCCCTTTCCTCTCTGTGGGTGTGAAGATATGCAACAAAAGGATGATTTCTATCATAGGAATAAGATAAACCCTGTTATAAAAGACCTATGTTTTGATCCACAAGAGAACCATGCTACCACAGATCAAACTTTTGTTGTTGGTCGAAACCCATTGGGCAAAAAATCCACGGTCTGTTTTCATGCCTAGAAATTCATTGGATGAGGTTTTCAGATGTGGTAAAGGGCAGGTTTCCTGTGGTTCCTATTCATGAGCCAACTCAGGTGATTTTAAACAAATCAATTTTTAAATGCAGGAATGAAAAACAGAGTAATTCAAACTTAATTTTTACAAACAAGAGGATCAAGCAGGTTGATAATGTATTTATCAAAAAACTCAACAAATTTCCACATCATAAATTCGAATTTGTCAAATTACTGAAGTAGTTAGTAGTTGTTTATTTTTGGATTTGATTATGTTTAAAAAAAAAAAAAAAAAAAAGATTTTTATGGTTGATTTTTACTATTTTAGACCAACTACAAAAACCTGTAGCTTATCTTTTTCTAAAAATCAGGTCTCTTTTAAATAAAAAATCAGAATTTCGTTATGAGAAATATTCTAACTTATTCTTGTTTGGTTTTCAGGAAATCCTAGATATTGATGCTGATTATCTGGGGTGGAACATGTTTGATTTAGATGATTAATATCTCTTTCCTGTTTATTTTGTAAAAAAAAAAAAAAAAACTTTATTAATTTTTGAAAAGAAACAATTCAGTTATGAGTGGTTGTAGGCCCTTCATTTTTGTAATATTTTGATCTCATGAGATCTTATCCTATCCTAGGATATAGGAAGATGAGATTTCAAATATATACTTTAAAAAAAAAATATTTTGTAAGTGAAAGCCATCTTGGCTTGGAACCAAAGATGGACGAATGACTTTCAAGACTTAATGAAACAATGTACAACATTTTGGCTTTAGTCCTTTGTGAATGGTGTTTCATTAATGTTTTGTTTTATTTAATATTGATATATTAATATGTCGTGTAGAGTTAGACTCAATGATATGTTATGTTTTAGGATATTCATGTTATAAATATCGTTCATGATTTGATGTTCTAGATATTGAGACTGTGGTTATCTTTTCAATTTGAATATCAGGATTTCCCTTTGATGTTTAGTTGAACCATGAGTTGAATGTATTACACATAGATTTCTCTGAATGTAATCATTTGCAATCATAATATCACATAATTAATATGTGTTCCCTTTTCGTTCTTAAATCTCGGCTACCAATACATTCTGTGAATTTATTCAGAACAGTTTCAGTATAAGTCTATTGCAGATTTATCTCATAGGTGTGGCAGCTGGATGCTCTTGACTCATACAAAGACACAGACACATTTAACGGACTAATATCAAGTCAACTACTTTGTTTCTAATTTCTTTCATTTTATGTATTAGTGAAACTAGAAAGTTTAGATCAGCTTTGACTATCTGTACTTTTGTGTTTCATAACTTAGTTAATTCAAGTTTTGTTAGATTTTTTATTAGAAAATAGAAAATATTCAAATGTTCTTAATTTATCTTCTTCTACAAAACAATTATTTTTACATTGATTTCATGAGTTTCCAGTAAAACTTGCAACTTGTAAATTCTGTTCATAAGCGATATTTTTATGTTTTCTTTTTTTTTTCTCAAATACACTTACACATATAATTATATTAGAGTTTATGTATATATTATTATTTAACATTAGTTATTTATTCCTTTTATTTACTCTAGGATCTTAGATTGGCTAACGGAGCCATTAAATCCATCAGAACAGGTTACACAAAACGTCTTCGGTTACTTGGACAACCCCAGACCGGACCTGTTCTTCCAAGTTGACGGCTTGTCAATTTTGCCCGTCAACAAATCGTGCTAGAAGGAGGGCCTAATGTCGATTTAATGATTAAATGTTTCATCCCTCAGCCTTTCATAATTCCATATTTATAAATCCTTCATCTGTGTCATCTTATAATGCACTACAAGGCAGGTTAGATGACAAGATAACTATTTGGAGTCAATTTCTTGAAATTCTTAATGGCCCCTGCCCAAATCATTATGTGGGAACATGCTTTTAATGTCTCATTACCAATTATTTCCAACAAGAAAGTTGATCTATTTTAATAACTCACCTCTGATGGTGAAGGGAACACATCTGCAGTAGACTATATTTCTAATTTTTTTTATAAATGTTTAAGACATAATATCATTGATCCTAATGTTACATGTAGATTGTTTGCTCTCACTTTTCGAGGTTGGGTTAAATGTTGGTTTGAATCTTTTCCAACTAATTCGATCCATTCTTTTTCTGAGTTTGTAATTGAGTTTTTATCGAATTTTAACAATTATGATTACGATGAATAAAGTGAAGAATTAAGTTACTTAAGGAAAGAAAATGGTGAATCATTCAATGATTTTTCAATTAGGTTCATTCATGTTTGTACTAGATTCCCTTTGAAAGAAATGTTGCTTATTAATGAATGGTTTGAATATCTTGTTTCTCTCTCAGACAAGCAAGATCAATTAATTGTTAACCAATATGAATTGAGCACTAACACTCAATCTCAAGATGGTTCAAATTTTGATGTTGATCTTGAAGATTTTGAAGCACCACAATTTTTGTCAACTTCTTTCATTTTGGAAAATCATGAGCAACATCATCTTTTACAAAATGAAATTGTCACCTCTAATCATTCTTTGTCAACGATGTCTCCTCCTGTCGAAGAAGGAACCTTGACTTTAAAATATGACAATTGTCACACTCTCATAGATTTTATAATTGTTTCTAAAGTAAAAGAGGTCGAGTGTGAAGTTGATAATCATGTGGACAATAAATCTTCCCCTAATTTAGTTGAACAGATCAATGATCAATCAGTGGGAGACAAAATCATTAGGCAATATTCTATCTCTAGTGATTTTTTCTCAAATTTTCCCTTACACAATGAACTAAATGGTCTCTTAAAAATTGTCTCGTACTCTTTAAAAGAGAATACAAAAAAGGTTGATCAATTTATACAAGGAGAGGGGACAAAACCAGATTTCAAAATGCATATACCTATCATTTCAAGAGATGGATTTCGTCTCCTTAATTCTTCTACATATTATTCCTTGTACCCTGATATTTTTTATCCTAATGTTGTGCAATTGCATGTTCCATATTACCTTGGAGAGAATTCAACATTATATAATCAGGTACAAAGAGATTACCGAATAGAAGATAAAGAGGAAAATAATTATCCCCATGAACATATTAATTATTATTCTCATCAAGTATCCGTGGGTAAATCAAGAAATGATTTCAAAGGGTCTCAAATTGCATCTTCCATTGATTCATCTCAATTTGTGTTTAAAGAAATATCTAAATTTTTTCATGATCAATTATTGGAGGTTGAAAAGTATAATCGACAAAATATTACTACCAATGAGGATTATTCAAAAATGTTGGTCATTCCATTGAGTTCACCTCAAATAGTTAACCTTGAAATATCTAAGCTCAATGGAAAGTTTCAAGAGAATGAGACACTTCTTTTCCGATCGAGAATCATGATAAGTTCTCACTATCTTGATCCGACCTTTTTATGAGATTCTTTCCTTGATAGTCTAATACTTTATTCTCATCAGGGATATTTGTCGTATGTGAATTCTTTCAAACAATCCCATGTTAGTAATTCCATGCATTATGATAGGATTGCAGATTGGTTGGAGTATTCATATACCTAAAAGTTTCCAGGGAATGGTAAGATTATCTTCACTTTATTTAGAGATCAAGGAGGTAACTTTAACACACTCATTTAATATCCTTCAGATGGAGAAAATATGGAATGAAAGGAAAATTGTTGGGAGGATGGGGAACTTCAGTCTAGATGATGGTTATGTCAGGGCCCCATAACTCTCACAAGCTTCACAATCTCATTTTTCCATACTTTTGTAACCCATATAATGACAAAATTGCAGAATGGTTGGAGGATTCATACAACAAGAATGTTCAAGGGAATGGAAAGATCATGCTTGCTTTGTTTTTAAATGATGATGATAAAGGTAAGTATGATATATTTCTATCATTTTTCGATATACTACCATTCTTGTTAGTAATAGTTGATTTTGTTTCCATTGCATGATTGGAGTTACTCTGATGGCTACATTGGAAGCATGACTTCACGTAGTATTTTGATTTGTTTAGTAGTTAGGGTAGGTTTAGGATTAGGTTTTCTTTTATTTTTATTTCTCATTGTTTCTCTTTGTAATAATGCAGTTAAAGAACACAAGTGGGTGCACAAAGAGAACCATAATATGACTGTTGTCAGGGAAGTCCACTTCATCCTTTTCTCTCTGATTTTCGTTGAACATTTCTTTTCAAAACCGCAGTATTATTATGAAAATTTTAAATGGAAAGTAAGGAGATAAGTAAAATTTGAACCATCGATTCAACCCTAACCCAAGGTGCCACGAGTAGGACTGCATTCATATTAATGAGGATTTTTTCTATTTTCTTTTAGTCTCTCAAGAGATATTTCGCGTGATGATTTCAGATCCACCCTCTTGTAAATATGTTTGATTTTCTTTTTTGTTTTTTATTTTGGTTCTTTTCATTTTTCTTGTTTTTGGTTTGTTTCTGAAAAATTATGTCTGTGTCACCATTTCATTTGTGGAAGGAAAATCATAATTTTTATCCAAGAGCAACAAATGACTACTTTTCAAAGCACCATGCTATAAATTGTTAAACTCAAATCAGTAGAAGAAAGTTCCTACTCAAAACAATGTTGATGGTTTCTTTTCAAAATATCGAGAGGATAATGATTATCATTAATAAACTCTTAACGATGTCCCTGTTTTTAAGAAAATAACTCGATTATACCTTCCTATCCTTAAGATGGTTTCTTAACAGGAATCTAAGTGTCCAGATCATGATAATGATCATTTTAAGAAAATAGATGAATTATATAAGAACAATTTATGTTTGATAAAATCTAAAGTTTTCAGTATCACCCCGCTCTCTTGAATATGATAAAGTTTTTGCAAATTTGTAAATTAATTATAGAGATTTGAAATCACTACAAGGTGTGGGAATTGTTTGTAAACCCACTGAGACACTGAACAAGTCTACTGGCAGTGGGTAAATGCATCCATGATACCAAGGCAACTTCATCGAGGTACTCAACAGGCCTGCTGGTAGTGAAGCAATGTCGGGTTCAAGAAAATTATCAGGTATGCCCCTCAAAATTAATCCATGAATAAATATGTTCTTCATCATGAATGGATGACTTTTGGGCAGGATAGAGGTGTTAGAGTGGGTTAAATGACATCCCTACCAAGGCTATGGATGCCTATTGGTAGCAGTGGCTATGTCAACAGTATCAGAGTCAGTTGCATAAACATTGTTCCTCTCGAAATCTAGATTTGATACCAGATTACACTTTTGAAGGAAACCCATCTGATGTTGGACTATGTTATCCCCTGAGTTTTTATTGCTTGATGTGTTGTCAGTTCCTTCTCAAATCTTCATTTTTTTGATTCATCCTAACATGAAATTTTGGTGATGCAAAGATAACTGCTTCACCCAATAAGTTGCCATTGTTGGCAACTCCACACGATTTCATTATGGGAACATGAAATTACATTCTCTATAGTTGCCTTCACCTCATTCTTGTAAATATTATATTTTTGAGATGGTTACTGGGTTAGTAAAGATATTCATTAATTATTTAAAGTTTGCATTTTCGTTTTGTTTTGAGGATTGATTCATGACTAAAAGCATGAATCAATTCATGAAAACCTAGCTTGGTATTATTCTTTTTATATACAAAGGTTTTATTTTTAAGGGGTCATTATGCTTATATCCATTCTAAATCTAACGCTTGAATGACTTACCTTTTGAATGTTTTGAATATTGATATGATTTCTATATACCTAGTTGGTTTTCATTTGAATTATGAGAATTTTTGTGTTAATATAGTTAAACCTTGGTCATGCTAGTCATGAGAATTAATGCGCAAGTATCATATCCTGTACTTAATCCATTTTGTTGGCAGAGTAAATAAATGATCTTTTCATTACCGGTCGAAGGTTTTTTTCATTTTGTATATGCAAGGTTTTCATTTCTAGGTATGGTCAAGCATCATGACCAAACCCTAGGTGTTTATACTATGATTGCACAGAGGCTTCATTTTGTTTGTTTCCATTTTATCCATTTGGATGTGTTTCTTTTGCTCTTTCCATCTAAACCCATAATTGTCTTGAGTCACCCATGTTACAATCTAGTCATATTTTTAATGGCTCTTGTTGTTCGTTTGGAACCAAATGGTCATCAGGCATTTCTATCTCACAGTGATGTGAATCCAACCAAATAAACTATAATTGCATGCTAGAGACACGTTTTTGCGGGAGCGATCCTGAGCAAACCTCTACGAATTAGTCCAAACCCTTTAAGACCCATTTCGTAAATGGGGCCATTGACCTTCATGAGGGAAAATTATTCAGAAACAAATCCATTTCAGAGGTATGTTTTGTTTTTTTGGATAGCATTTTCCCAGAAATTTTGTTTTGCCTGAGTTTTCTTTTTCCCCTTTCCTCTCTGTGGGTGTGAACATATGTAGAAAAAGGTTGATTTCTATCATAGGCATAAGATAAACCCTACTATAAAATACATGTGTGTTGATCCAAAAGAGAACCATGCTACCATAGATCAAACTTTTCTTGATGGTCGAAACCCATTGGGCAAAAAAGCCACAATTTGTTTTCATGCCTGGAAAGTCATTGGATGAGGTTTTTAGATGTGGTAAAGGACAGGTTTCCTGTGGTTCCTATTCATGAGCCAACTCAGGTGATTTTAAAAAAATCAATATTTAAAGGAAGGAATGCAAAACAAAGTAATTCAAACTTAATTTTTACAAACAAGAGGATCAAGCAGGCTGATAATGTAATTATCAAAAAACTCAAAGAATTTCCACACCATCATAAATTCGAATTTGTCAAATTACTGAAGTAGTTAGTAGTTGTTTATTTTTGGATTTGATTATGTTTAAAAATAAATAAAACAAATAGATTTTTATGGTTGATTTTTACTATTTTAGACTAGCTAGAGAAACTTGTAGCTTATCTTTTTCTAAAAATCAGTTCTCTTTTAAATAAAAAAAATTAAAATTTAGTTATGAGAAATATTCTAACTTATTCTTGTTTGGTTTTCAAGAAATGATAGATCTTTATGTTGATTATCTAGGGTGTAACATGTTCGATTTAGATGATTAATGTCTCTTTCTTGTTTATTTTGTAAAAAAAAAAAAAAAAAAAAACTTTATTAATTTTTTAAAAGAAACAATTCAGTTATGAAAATAGAAACTTTATTAAGTTTTGTTAGATTTTTTTATTAGAAAATAGAAAATATTCAATTGTGTTTTCTTTATCTTCTTATGTAAAACAATTATTGTTACATTGATTTCGTGAGTTTCCAGTAAAACTTGCAACTTGTGAATTTTGTTCATAAGCGATATTTTTATGTTTTCTTTTTTTGTTCAAATACACTTACACATATAATTATATTAGAGTTTATGTATATATTATTATTTAACATTAGTTAGTTATTCCTTTTCTTTACTCTAGGATATTATATTGGCTAATAGAGCCATTAAACTTGTCAGAACAGGTTACACCAAACGACTTGGGTTACTTGGACAACCCCAAACCGGACCTATTCTTCCAAGTTGATGGCTTGTCAATTTCGCCCGTCAACAAAACTCTAGTGCATTTGCCTCAATATGTGTCATTCTATGTTCTCATGTTAGTTGTTTTAGGGTCGATTGCGTGATTTCCGCTTATGTCCTTGGTCTTATGGACAATCCTTCCCCTGATCTATGTTCTTTCACAACACATGTTGTTTCTAGGATTTGTTGAAGTATTCCCAACTAATCTTGTGCCTTCTTCTATTGTTCCTCTTGATTCTTTGTTTCTTCCTCCCATATTTCCTCTATGGAATCTCGTATATGGTAACGAATCATATCCATATAATCATTGGTTAATATATAGAATGGGGTTTGCCTCTATGCCTTATATTTCTTTTGTGCCCCTCCTTCTTCTTCTATCCCCTTATCTTTAATTTTGAGACTTGCTTCAGTGACTGTATATTGGTTAGGATGATTTCTGTTAAGCCCTAATATTGGCTCATTACCCCTTAATTAGGGCATATTAGATTAGTAATGTTATTTTATTTATGTCGGCTTTATGCCATTAGTTGTAATTATACCTCCTAGTCTCCTATATATACCAAGGAGACATTTTCATTTTGAATCATCTTGTACTTGAACATTTAAGTGGGGTAAAAGGAGGTTTCCCCCTTCACAGGCTTATTATCTAAAATTATCTCTTTTTCAAGGCATTGAGTACTTTTTATAAGGATTTTCTATGCTATATTTATATTTGGTTCTTAACATATGTTATCAGAGCTCAAGGTCTTGGGGTTTCGCTGCTACATCTGAGACACCTTGTAATTTTCACTATAACTTGTTTTCTACAATGTTTCAGAAGGAACGTCTTGGAGGATATTTAGTAGACGGAACAAGGTACGTTGGGTTCAAAATTTAGCTCATGAGGCCTTATACTTTCGGAGATACAACCTGTACAAGATAGGGTTCTGGAATCATCCTGAACTGAGTCATTGCGGAATTTTCTCTATAAAAACATTTATGTAACGTTTCAGACCCTGATTTCCAAAGGATATTTACAAACATTAATAAGGTATCTCTGGTAAAAATTTCAGCTTATGGGTCATCCTAAATTTGTAGATACACCCTGTGTAAGATAGGGTATTTGACTAGTCTCAAGAAGGTGTTCTAGGTAAAAAAATCATAACTTATTCCTAGAGTATCCAAATTGTGTGGGACTATTTGCATTGGATTGTGAACAGTCTGTAGTATATCTGGTGTGAGTTTCAAAATTTTATTTCAATTATTTTGTGTGGGGCACACTATACAAGTGAGATCTCCTGGAAAGGCCAAAAATCAGCAAGTTGTGGGGAAGTTACCGTAAATTTCACTTGGCACATCCAATTTTGATCAGACCCGTGGCATTGCAGAGAATAAATATCATATAAATACATAAAGGAAAGTTTCATGCCCAGAAGGGCCAAAACTTGGGAGATACAACAGAAGAAATATTGTCTAGCAGAACCACCTCAAAATCAAGGTTCAAAAGTGATACTTGGCCAACATGCCACCCAAAAAGGGAACTTATACACCAAATAAGACTCTAGAAAATCCTACTTGGACTCTTGATGAAGGTGAAGAAATGCGTAGGGACATAAATGAACTACAAAATAAGATGGATTCAATGGAAGCTGAGTTGGATACTAAGATAGATTCAATGGAATCTAAGTTGATGGATTCAATGGAAGCTAAGTTGGATACTAAGATGGATTCAATGGAAGCTAAGTTGGATACTAAGATATATGGTTTAAAAGGGGAGATCATGGAAGTATTGAAAAATTTCATAACAGAGAAGACACCTGAAAGTGAAAATG